>OX388344.1:88298173-88367071 GCA_947579665.1 Sympetrum striolatum
CCCGATAAAATGACGAAAATGTAGTTAAAATAGAGGAAAAAATATTTCGCTAAAATTTACCGTTTTCGATACTTTTATCGATCCTATCACGATAAAATGAAAATATTTAGGCAAAATAGCATAAGGAAAATAGCAATATCGCTAATATTATTCGCTTTTGTTGCTTTTAAGATCATATCTCGTTAAAATGACGAAATTTAGACAAAAAAGGGGAAAAAATTAAAATTTCACTAAACTTATCCGATTTCGTTGCTTTTGTCGATCTTAACACAATAAAATGACAAAAATTTAGGAAACATTTTGATGTAAAATTGAAATTTCAGTGAAATTATTCGTTTCCGTACCTTTTTCGATCATATCTCGATAAAATCACGAAAATTAAGGCAAAAAAGGAAAATATTGAAATTTCGTTGAATTTAAAATTTTTTTGTTGCTTTATTGGATCATAAATCGAAAAAACGACTTAAATTAAGGCAAAATACGTTAAACAATTTAAATTTCGGTGATAGTACCCGTATTTCGTTGCTTTAACCGATCGCATCTGGAAAAAATGCTTAAACTTAAGGTATAATTGTGGAAAAAAATTGAAATTTCGGGAAAATTATCCGTTTCCGTTGCTTTTTTCGATCACATTTCGATAAAATGACAAAAAATTAGGTAAAATAGAGTAAAAAAGTTGAAATTTCGCTAAATATATCCGTTTTCAATTAAATCTCGATAAAATGATGATAATGAAGGCAAAATAGAGGAAAAAATTGAAATTGCAATAAAATTTATCCGTTTTGTTTGCTTTTTTTTTAATCATAACTGGAAAAATGCTGAATATTAAGGCAAAAGTGAGGAAATATATTGAAATTTTGGTGAGTTTATCCGTTTTTCGTAGCTTTTTTATCATATCTAAAAAAAATGGCTAAAATTAAGGCAAAATAGGGGAAAACATTAAAATTTCGCCAATATTAACCGCTTTTGTTGCTTTTTTCGATCATATCCCGATAAAATGTTGAAAATAAGGGCAAAATAGATAAAAAAATTTGAAATTTCGCTAAAATTTACCGATCATCCGTTCATTTTTCGATCATATCTCGAAAAAACGACTAAAATTAAGGCAAAATAGAGGAAAAAAATTGAAATTTCCTGTTTTCGTTGCTTTTTTTAGATCATATCTCGATTCAATGACGAATATATAGAAGAAAAATTATATATATTGTTTCAATTATCCGTTATCGTTCCTTTTTTCGATCATATCTCGATGAAAAGACGAAATTTAAGGCAAAATAGAGAAAAAAATTGGAATTTCAAAAAAAAATTCCCGTTTTCGATGCTTTTATCGATCATATCTCGTTTAAACGATGAAAATTAAGAAAAAATATTGGAAAAAATTTGAAATTTCACTAAAATTATATGTTTTCGTTGCCTTTTTCGATTTTATCTGGATAAAATGGAGAAAATTGAGGAATAGTAGAGGAAACAAATTGAAATTTCTCTAAAATTATTAATTTTCGTTGCTTTTTTCGTTCATATCTCGATAAAATGACGAAAATTAAGGAAACATAATGAAATATATTGAAATTTTTGCGGATTTATCCGTGTTTCAATGCTTTTTTGATCATATCTCAACAAAGTGACGGAAATGAAAGAATAATTGAGGAAAAAGATTGAAATTTCGCTAAACTTATAAGTTTTTGTTGTTATTATCGATCATTCCTCGATAAATTGACGAAAATTAAATAAATATAGAGGAAAAAGATTGAAATTTCACTAAAATTATCCGATTTCGTTGCTTTTGTCGATCATAACACAATAAAATGACGATATTTAAGGAAATATTTTGATGTAAAATTTAAATTTCAGTGAAATTATTCCTTTACGTACCTTTTTCGATCATATCTCGATAAAATGACGAAAATTAGGGCCAAAAAGGAAAAAATTGAAATTCCGTTGAAATTAACATTTTTTTGTTGCTTTTTTCGATCATAACTTGAAAAAACGACTATAGTTAAGGCAAAGTAGGTTACAAAATTTAAATTTCGTAGATAGTACCCGTATTTCGTTGCTTTAACCGATCGTATCTGGAAAAAATGCTTAAACTTCAAGTAAAATTGTGGAAAAAAATTAAATTTTCGGTGAAATTGACCAATTTTCGTTGTTTTTTCGATCATATCTCGATAAAATGACGAAAATTAAGGCAAAATAGCGGAAAAAATTGAAAGTTTTTGAAGGTTATCCGTTATTGTTGCTTTTTTCGATCATACCTGGATTAAATTACGAAAATTAAAGCAAAATAGAGGAAAAAATGGAATATTCTCTAAAATTTTCCGATTTCGTTGAATGTTATTGATCATATCGCGATAAAATAACTTAAATTTAGACAAAATTTTGAAATATATGAATATTTAGGCAAAGTAGAATTAAGAAATTGAAATTTCGCTAAAATTATTACTTTTTCTTGCTTTTTTCGATCATATCTGGAAAAAATAGAGAAAATTAAGGAAAAATAGAGGAAAAAAATCGAAATTTTAGTAAAATTATTAATTTTCGTTGCTTTCTTCGTTTATATCTCGATAAAATGACGAAAATATAGGCAAAATAATGAAATCCATTGAAATTTTGGCGAATATATCCCTTTTTAGTTGCTTTTTTGATCATAACTCAAAAAAATGACTAACATTAAGGCAAAATAGAGGAAAAACATTAGAATTTCGCTAATATTAACCGCTTATGTTGCTTTTTTCGATCATATCCCCATAAAATGTCGAAAATAAGGCCAAAATAGATAAACAAATTTGAAATTTCGCTAAACATTACCGATCTTCTTTTTTTTCGATCATATCTCGAAAAAACGACTAAAATTAAGGCAAAATAGAGGAAAAAAATTGATATTTCGCTAAAACTATCCCCTTTTGATGCTTTTATCGACCATATCCCGATAAAATGACGAAAATGTAGTTAAAACAGAGGAAAAAATATTTCGCTAAAATTTACAGTTTTCGATGCTTTTATCGATCATATCACGATAAAATGACAAACATTTAGGTAAAATTGCGTAAGGAAAATTGCAATATCGCTGAAATTATGCGTTTTAGTTGCTTCTTCGATCATATCTCGATAAAATGACGAAAATTAAGGCAAAAAAGTGGAAAAAATTAAAATATCGCTAATATAATCCGTTTTCGTTGCAATTTTCGATCATATCTTGATAAAATGACGAAAATGAAAGCATAATTGAGGAAAAGGATTGAAATTTCGCTAAACTTATGAGTTTTCGTTTCTTTTTTCGATCATATCTCGATAAAATGACGAAAATTAAACCAAAAATAGAGGAAAAAATGGAAATTTCGCAAAAAAATATCCAATTTCGTTGAATTTTATCGATCATGTCTCGTTTAAACGATGAAAATTAAGACAAAATATTGGAAAAAAATTGAAATTTAGCTAAAATTATAAGTTTTCGTTGCCTTTTTCGAATTTATCTGGATAAAATGGAGAAAATCGAGGAAAATATAGGAAACAAATTGAAAATCTGCTAAAAGTATAACTTTTCCTTTTGAAGGTTATCCGTTATTGTTGCTTTTTTCGATCATACCTGGATTAAATTACGAAAATTAAAGCAAAATTGAGGAAAAAATGGAAAATTCTCTAAAATTTTCCGATTTCGTTGAATGTTATTGATCATATCGCGATAAAATAACTTAAATTTAGACAAAATTTTGAAATATATGAATATTTAGGCAAAGTAGAATTAAGAAATTGAAATTTCGCTAAAATTATCACTTTTTCTTGCTTTTTTCGATCATATCTGGAAAAAATGGCGAAAATTATGCAAAAATAGTGGAAACAAATGGAAATTTTCTAAAATTAATAATTTTCGTTGCTTTTTTCTTTCATATCTAGGTAAAATGACGAAAATAAAGGCAAAATAATGGCCTAAATTGAAATTTCGGTAAAATTATACGTTTTCGTTGCTTTTTTCGATCAGATCTCGATAAAATGACAAAAAATTAGGTAAAACAGAGGAAAAATTGAAATTTCGCTTAATATATCCGTTTTCACTAATTTTTTCGAATAGATCACGTTAAAATGACGAAAATTAAGGCAAAATAGAGGAAAAAAATTGATATTTCGCTAAAACTATCCCCTTTTGATGCTTTTATCGACCATATCCCGATAAAATGACGAAAATGTAGTTAAAACAGAGGAAAAAATATTTCGCTAAAATTTACAGTTTTCGATGCTTTTATCGATCATATCACGATAAAATGAAAATATTTAGGCAAAATAGCATAAGGAAAATAGCAATATCGCTAATATTATTCGCTTTTGTTGCTTTTAAGATCATATCTCGTTAAAATGACGAAAATTAGACAAAAAAGGGGAAAAAATTAAAATTTCACTAAACTTATCCGATTTCGTTGCTTTTGTCGATCTTAACACAATAAAATGACAAAAATTTAGGAAACATTTTGATGTAAAATTGAAATTTCAGTGAAATTATTCGTTTCCGTACCTTTTTCGATCATATCTCGATAAAATCACGAAAATTAAGGCAAAAAAGGAAAATATTGAAATTTCGTTGAATTTAAAATTTTTTTGTTGCTTTATTGGATCATAAATCGAAAAAACGACTTAAATTAAGGCAAAATACGTTAAACAATTTAAATTTCGGTGATAGTACCCGTATTTCGTTGCTTTAACCGATCGCATCTGGAAAAAATGCTTAAACTTAAGGTATAATTGTGGAAAAAAATTGAAATTTCGGGAAAATTATCCGTTTCCGTTGCTTTTTTCGATCACATTTCGATAAAATGACAAAAAATTAGGTAAAATAGAGTAAAAAAGTTGAAATTTCGCTAAATATATCCGTTTTCAATTAAATCTCGATAAAATGATGATAATGAAGGCAAAATAGAGGAAAAAATTGAAATTGCAATAAAATTTATCCGTTTTGTTTGCTTTTTTTTTAATCATAACTGGAAAAATGCTGAATATTAAGGCAAAAGTGAGGAAATATATTGAAATTTTGGTGAGTTTATCCGTTTTTCGTAGCTTTTTTATCATATCTAAAAAAAATGGCTAAAATTAAGGCAAAATAGGGGAAAACATTAAAATTTCGCCAATATTAACCGCTTTTGTTGCTTTTTTCGATCATATCCCGATAAAATGTTGAAAATAAGGGCAAAATAGATAAAAAAATTTGAAATTTCGCTAAAATTTACCGATCATCCGTTCATTTTTCGATCATATCTCGAAAAAACGACTAAAATTAAGGCAAAATAGAGGAAAAAAATTGAAATTTCCTGTTTTCGTTGCTTTTTTTAGATCATATCTCGATTCAATGACGAATATATAGAAGAAAAATTATATATATTGTTTCAATTATCCGTTATCGTTCCTTTTTTCGATCATATCTCGATGAAAAGACGAAATTTAAGGCAAAATAGAGAAAAAAATTGGAATTTCAAAAAAAAATTCCCGTTTTCGATGCTTTTATCGATCATATCTCGTTTAAACGATGAAAATTAAGAAAAAATATTGGAAAAAATTTGAAATTTCACTAAAATTATATGTTTTCGTTGCCTTTTTCGATTTTATCTGGATAAAATGGAGAAATTTGAGGAATAGTAGAGGAAACAAATTGAAATTTCTCTAAAATTATTAATTTTCGTTGCTTTTTTCGTTCATATCTCGATAAAATGACGAAAATTAAGGAAACATAATGAAATATATTGAAATTTTTGCGGATTTATCCGTGTTTCAATGCTTTTTTGATCATATCTCAACAAAGTGACGGAAATGAAAGAATAATTGAGGAAAAAGATTGAAATTTCGCTAAACTTATAAGTTTTTGTTGTTATTATCGATCATTCCTCGATAAATTGACGAAAATTAAATAAATATAGAGGAAAAAAATTGAAATTTCACTAAAATTATCCGATTTCGTTGCTTTTGTCGATCATAACACAATAAAATGACGATATTTAAGGAAATATTTTGATGTAAAATTTAAATTTCAGTGAAATTATTCCTTTACGTACCTTTTTCGATCATATCTCGATAAAATGACGAAAATTAGGGCCAAAAAGGAAAAAATTGAAATTCCGTTGAAATTAACATTTTTTTGTTGCTTTTTTCGATCATAACTTGAAAAAACGACTATAGTTAAGGCAAAGTAGGTTACAAAATTTAAATTTCGTAGATAGTACCCGTATTTCGTTGCTTTAACCGATCGTATCTGGAAAAAATGCTTAAACTTCAAGTAAAATTGTGGAAAAAAATTAAATTTTCGGTGAAATTGACCAATTTTCGTTGTTTTTTCGATCATATCTCGATAAAATGACGAAAATTAAGGCAAAATAGCGGAAAAAATTGAAAGTTTTTGAAGGTTATCCGTTATTGTTGCTTTTTTCGATCATACCTGGATTAAATTACGAAAATTAAAGCAAAATAGAGGAAAAAATGGAAAATTCTCTAAAATTTTCCGATTTCGTTGAATGTTATTGATCATATCGCGATAAAATAACTTAAATTTAGACAAAATTTTGAAATATATGAATATTTAGGCAAAGTAGAATTAAGAAATTGAAATTTCGCTAAAATTATTACTTTTTCTTGCTTTTTTCGATCATATCTGGAAAAAATAGAGAAAATTAAGGAAAAATAGAGGAAAAAAATCGAAATTTTAGTAAAATTATTAATTTTCGTTGCTTTCTTCGTTTATATCTCGATAAAATGACGAAAATATAGGCAAAATAATGAAATCCATTGAAATTTTGGCGAATATATCCCTTTTTAGTTGCTTTTTTGATCATAACTCAAAAAAATGACTAACATTAAGGCAAAATAGAGGAAAAACATTAGAATTTCGCTAATATTAACCGCTTATGTTGCTTTTTTCGATCATATCCCCATAAAATGTCGAAAATAAGGCCAAAATAGATAAACAAATTTGAAATTTCGCTAAACATTACCGATCTTCTTTTTTTTCGATCATATCTCGAAAAAACGACTAAAATTAAGGCAAAATAGAGGAAAAAAATTGATATTTCGCTAAAACTATCCCCTTTTGATGCTTTTATCGACCATATCCCGATAAAATGACGAAAATGTAGTTAAAACAGAGGAAAAAATATTTCGCTAAAATTTACAGTTTTCGATGCTTTTATCGATCATATCACGATAAAATGACAAACATTTAGGTAAAATTGCGTAAGGAAAATTGCAATATCGCTGAAATTATGCGTTTTAGTTGCTTCTTCGATCATATCTCGATAAAATGACGAAAATTAAGGCAAAAAAGTGGAAAAAATTAAAATATCGCTAATATAATCCGTTTTCGTTGCAATTTTCGATCATATCTTGATAAAATGACGAAAATGAAAGCATAATTGAGGAAAAGGATTGAAATTTCGCTAAACTTATGAGTTTTCGTTTCTTTTTTCGATCATATCTCGATAAAATGACGAAAATTAAACCAAAAATAGAGGAAAAAATGGAAATTTCGCAAAAAAATATCCAATTTCGTTGAATTTTATCGATCATGTCTCGTTTAAACGATGAAAATTAAGACAAAATATTGGAAAAAAATTGAAATTTAGCTAAAATTATAAGTTTTCGTTGCCTTTTTCGAATTTATCTGGATAAAATGGAGAAAATCGAGGAAAATATAGGAAACAAATTGAAAATCTGCTAAAAGTATAACTTTTCCTTTTGAAGGTTATCCGTTATTGTTGCTTTTTTCGATCATACCTGGATTAAATTACGAAAATTAAAGCAAAATTGAGGAAAAAATGGAAAATTCTCTAAAATTTTCCGATTTCGTTGAATGTTATTGATCATATCGCGATAAAATAATTTAAATTTAGACAAAATTTTGAAATATATGAATATTTAGGCAAAGTAGAATTAAGAAATTGAAATTTCGCTAAAATTATCACTTTTTCTTGCTTTTTTCGATCATATCTGGAAAAAATGGCGAAAATTATGCAAAAATAGTGGAAACAAATGGAAATTTTCTAAAATTAATAATTTTCGTTGCTTTTTTCTTTCATATCTAGGTAAAATGACGAAAATAAAGGCAAAATAATGGCCTAAATTGAAATTTCGGTAAAATTATCCGTTTTCGTTGCTTTTTTCGATCAGATCTCGATAAAATGACAAAAAATTAGGTAAAACAGAGGAAAAATTGAAATTTCGCTTAATATATCCGTTTTCACTAATTTTTTCGAATAGATCTCGTTAAAATGACGAAAATTAAGGCAAAATAGAGGAAAAAAATTGATATTTCGCTAAAATTTTCCACTTTTGATGCTTTTATCGATCATTTCCCGATAAAATGACGAAAATGTAGTTAAAATAGAGGAAAAAATATTTCGCTAAAATTTACCGTTTTCGATACTTTTATCGATCCTATCACGATAAAATGAAAATATTTAGGCAAAATAGCATAAGGAAAATAGCAATATCGCTAATATTATTCGCTTTTGTTGCTTTTAAGATCATATCTCGTTAAAATGACGAAAATTAGACAAAAAAGGGGAAAAAATTAAAATTTCACTAAACTTATCCGATTTCGTTGCTTTTGTCGATCTTAACACGATAAAATGACAAAAATTTAGGAAACATTTTGATGTAAAATTGAAATTTCAGTGAAATTATTCGTTTCCGTACCTTTTTCGATCATATCTCGATAAAATCACGAAAATTAAGGCAAAAAAGGAAAATATTGAAATTTCGTTGAATTTAAAATTTTTTTGTTGCTTTATTGGATCATAAATCGAAAAAACGACTTAAATTAAGGCAAAATACGTTAAACAATTTAAATTTCGGTGATAGTACCCGTATTTCGTTGCTTTAACCGATCGCATCTGGAAAAAATGCTTAAACTTAAGGTATAATTGTGGAAAAAAATTGAAATTTCGGGAAAATTATCCGTTTCCGTTGCTTTTTTCGATCACATTTCGATAAAATGACAAAAAATTAGGTAAAATAGAGTAAAAAAGTTGAAATTTCGCTAAATATATCCGTTTTCAATTAAATCTCGATAAAATGATGATAATGAAGGCAAAATAGAGGAAAAAATTGAAATTGCAATAAAATTTATCCGTTTTGTTTGCTTTTTTTTTAATCATAACTGGAAAAATGCTGAATATTAAGGCAAAAGTGAGGAAATATATTGAAATTTTGGTGAGTTTATCCGTTTTTCGTAGCTTTTTTATCATATCTAAAAAAAATGGCTAAAATTAAGGCAAAATAGGGGAAAACATTAAAATTTCGCCAATATTAACCGCTTTTGTTGCTTTTTTCGATCATATCCCGATAAAATGTTGAAAATAAGGGCAAAATAGATAAAAAAATTTGAAATTTCGCTAAAATTTACCGATCATCCGTTCATTTTTCGATCATATCTCGAAAAAACGACTAAAATTAAGGCAAAATAGAGGAAAAAAATTGAAATTTCCTGTTTTCGTTGCTTTTTTTAGATCATATCTCGATTCAATGACGAATATATAGAAGAAAAATTATATATATTGTTTCAATTATCCGTTATCGTTCCTTTTTTCGATCATATCTCGATGAAAAGACGAAATTTAAGGCAAAATAGAGAAAAAAATTGGAATTTCAAAAAAAAATTCCCGTTTTCGATGCTTTTATCGATCATATCTCGTTTAAACGATGAAAATTAAGAAAAAATATTGGAAAAAATTTGAAATTTCACTAAAATTATATGTTTTCGTTGCCTTTTTCGATTTTATCTGGATAAAATGGAGAAATTTGAGGAATAGTAGAGGAAACAAATTGAAATTTCTCTAAAATTATTAATTTTCGTTGCTTTTTTCGTTCATATCTCGATAAAATGACGAAAATTAAGGAAACATAATGAAATATATTGAAATTTTTGCGGATTTATCCGTGTTTCAATGCTTTTTTGATCATATCTCAACAAAGTGACGGAAATGAAAGAATAATTGAGGAAAAAGATTGAAATTTCGCTAAACTTATAAGTTTTTGTTGTTATTATCGATCATTCCTCGATAAATTGACGAAAATTAAATAAATATAGAGGAAAAAAATTGAAATTTCACTAAAATTATCCGATTTCGTTGCTTTTGTCGATCATAACACAATAAAATGACGATATTTAAGGAAATATTTTGATGTAAAATTTAAATTTCAGTGAAATTATTCCTTTACGTACCTTTTTCGATCATATCTCGATAAAATGACGAAAATTAGGGCCAAAAAGGAAAAAATTGAAATTCCGTTGAAATTAACATTTTTTTGTTGCTTTTTTCGATCATAACTTGAAAAAACGACTATAGTTAAGGCAAAGTAGGTTACAAAATTTAAATTTCGTAGATAGTACCCGTATTTCGTTGCTTTAACCGATCGTATCTGGAAAAAATGCTTAAACTTCAAGTAAAATTGTGGAAAAAAATTAAATTTTCGGTGAAATTGACCAATTTTCGTTGTTTTTTCGATCATATCTCGATAAAATGACGAAAATTAAGGCAAAATAGCGGAAAAAATTGAAAGTTTTTGAAGGTTATCCGTTATTGTTGCTTTTTTCGATCATACCTGGATTAAATTACGAAAATTAAAGCAAAATAGAGGAAAAAATGGAAAATTCTCTAAAATTTTCCGATTTCGTTGAATGTTATTGATCATATCGCGATAAAATAACTTAAATTTAGACAAAATTTTGAAATATATGAATATTTAGGCAAAGTAGAATTAAGAAATTGAAATTTCGCTAAAATTATTACTTTTTCTTGCTTTTTTCGATCATATCTGGAAAAAATAGAGAAAATTAAGGAAAAATAGAGGAAAAAAATCGAAATTTTAGTAAAATTATTAATTTTCGTTGCTTTCTTCGTTTATATCTCGATAAAATGACGAAAATATAGGCAAAATAATGAAATCCATTGAAATTTTGGCGAATATATCCCTTTTTAGTTGCTTTTTTGATCATAACTCAAAAAAATGACTAACATTAAGGCAAAATAGAGGAAAAACATTAGAATTTCGCTAATATTAACCGCTTATGTTGCTTTTTTCGATCATATCCCCATAAAATGTCGAAAATAAGGCCAAAATAGATAAACAAATTTGAAATTTCGCTAAACATTACCGATCTTCTTTTTTTTCGATCATATCTCGAAAAAACGACTAAAATTAAGGCAAAATAGAGGAAAAAAATTGATATTTCGCTAAAACTATCCCCTTTTGATGCTTTTATCGACCATATCCCGATAAAATGACGAAAATGTAGTTAAAACAGAGGAAAAAATATTTCGCTAAAATTTACAGTTTTCGATGCTTTTATCGATCATATCACGATAAAATGACGAAAATGTAGTTAAAATAGAGGAAAAAATATTTCGCTAAAATTTACCGTTTTCGATACTTTTATCGATCCTATCACGATAAAATGAAAATATTTAGGCAAAATAGCATAAGGAAAATAGCAATATCGCTAATATTATTCGCTTTTGTTGCTTTTAAGATCATATCTCGTTAAAATGACGAAATTTAGACAAAAAAGGGGAAAAAATTAAAATTTCACTAAACTTATCCGATTTCGTTGCTTTTGTCGATCTTAACACAATAAAATGACAAAAATTTAGGAAACATTTTGATGTAAAATTGAAATTTCAGTGAAATTATTCGTTTCCGTACCTTTTTCGATCATATCTCGATAAAATCACGAAAATTAAGGCAAAAAAGGAAAATATTGAAATTTCGTTGAATTTAAAATTTTTTTGTTGCTTTATTGGATCATAAATCGAAAAAACGACTTAAATTAAGGCAAAATACGTTAAACAATTTAAATTTCGGTGATAGTACCCGTATTTCGTTGCTTTAACCGATCGCATCTGGAAAAAATGCTTAAACTTAAGGTATAATTGTGGAAAAAAATTGAAATTTCGGGAAAATTATCCGTTTCCGTTGCTTTTTTCGATCACATTTCGATAAAATGACAAAAAATTAGGTAAAATAGAGTAAAAAAGTTGAAATTTCGCTAAATATATCCGTTTTCAATTAAATCTCGATAAAATGATGATAATGAAGGCAAAATAGAGGAAAAAATTGAAATTGCAATAAAATTTATCCGTTTTGTTTGCTTTTTTTTTAATCATAACTGGAAAAATGCTGAATATTAAGGCAAAAGTGAGGAAATATATTGAAATTTTGGTGAGTTTATCCGTTTTTCGTAGCTTTTTTATCATATCTAAAAAAAATGGCTAAAATTAAGGCAAAATAGGGGAAAACATTAAAATTTCGCCAATATTAACCGCTTTTGTTGCTTTTTTCGATCATATCCCGATAAAATGTTGAAAATAAGGGCAAAATAGATAAAAAAATTTGAAATTTCGCTAAAATTTACCGATCATCCGTTCATTTTTCGATCATATCTCGAAAAAACGACTAAAATTAAGGCAAAATAGAGGAAAAAAATTGAAATTTCCTGTTTTCGTTGCTTTTTTTAGATCATATCTCGATTCAATGACGAATATATAGAAGAAAAATTATATATATTGTTTCAATTATCCGTTATCGTTCCTTTTTTCGATCATATCTCGATGAAAAGACGAAATTTAAGGCAAAATAGAGAAAAAAATTGGAATTTCAAAAAAAAATTCCCGTTTTCGATGCTTTTATCGATCATATCTCGTTTAAACGATGAAAATTAAGAAAAAATATTGGAAAAAATTTGAAATTTCACTAAAATTATATGTTTTCGTTGCCTTTTTCGATTTTATCTGGATAAAATGGAGAAATTTGAGGAATAGTAGAGGAAACAAATTGAAATTTCTCTAAAATTATTAATTTTCGTTGCTTTTTTCGTTCATATCTCGATAAAATGACGAAAATTAAGGAAACATAATGAAATATATTGAAATTTTTGCGGATTTATCCGTGTTTCAATGCTTTTTTGATCATATCTCAACAAAGTGACGGAAATGAAAGAATAATTGAGGAAAAAGATTGAAATTTCGCTAAACTTATAAGTTTTTGTTGTTATTATCGATCATTCCTCGATAAATTGACGAAAATTAAATAAATATAGAGGAAAAAAATTGAAATTTCACTAAAATTATCCGATTTCGTTGCTTTTGTCGATCATAACACAATAAAATGACGATATTTAAGGAAATATTTTGATGTAAAATTTAAATTTCAGTGAAATTATTCCTTTACGTACCTTTTTCGATCATATCTCGATAAAATGACGAAAATTAGGGCCAAAAAGGAAAAAATTGAAATTCCGTTGAAATTAACATTTTTTTGTTGCTTTTTTCGATCATAACTTGAAAAAACGACTATAGTTAAGGCAAAGTAGGTTACAAAATTTAAATTTCGTAGATAGTACCCGTATTTCGTTGCTTTAACCGATCGTATCTGGAAAAAATGCTTAAACTTCAAGTAAAATTGTGGAAAAAAATTAAATTTTCGGTGAAATTGACCAATTTTCGTTGTTTTTTCGATCATATCTCGATAAAATGACGAAAATTAAGGCAAAATAGCGGAAAAAATTGAAAGTTTTTGAAGGTTATCCGTTATTGTTGCTTTTTTCGATCATACCTGGATTAAATTACGAAAATTAAAGCAAAATAGAGGAAAAAATGGAAAATTCTCTAAAATTTTCCGATTTCGTTGAATGTTATTGATCATATCGCGATAAAATAACTTAAATTTAGACAAAATTTTGAAATATATGAATATTTAGGCAAAGTAGAATTAAGAAATTGAAATTTCGCTAAAATTATTACTTTTTCTTGCTTTTTTCGATCATATCTGGAAAAAATAGAGAAAATTAAGGAAAAATAGAGGAAAAAAATCGAAATTTTAGTAAAATTATTAATTTTCGTTGCTTTCTTCGTTTATATCTCGATAAAATGACGAAAATATAGGCAAAATAATGAAATCCATTGAAATTTTGGCGAATATATCCCTTTTTAGTTGCTTTTTTGATCATAACTCAAAAAAATGACTAACATTAAGGCAAAATAGAGGAAAAACATTAGAATTTCGCTAATATTAACCGCTTATGTTGCTTTTTTCGATCATATCCCCATAAAATGTCGAAAATAAGGCCAAAATAGATAAACAAATTTGAAATTTCGCTAAACATTACCGATCTTCTTTTTTTTCGATCATATCTCGAAAAAACGACTAAAATTAAGGCAAAATAGAGGAAAAAAATTGATATTTCGCTAAAACTATCCCCTTTTGATGCTTTTATCGACCATATCCCGATAAAATGACGAAAATGTAGTTAAAACAGAGGAAAAAATATTTCGCTAAAATTTACAGTTTTCGATGCTTTTATCGATCATATCACGATAAAATGACAAACATTTAGGTAAAATTGCGTAAGGAAAATTGCAATATCGCTGAAATTATGCGTTTTAGTTGCTTCTTCGATCATATCTCGATAAAATGACGAAAATTAAGGCAAAAAAGTGGAAAAAATTAAAATATCGCTAATATAATCCGTTTTCGTTGCAATTTTCGATCATATCTTGATAAAATGACGAAAATGAAAGCATAATTGAGGAAAAGGATTGAAATTTCGCTAAACTTATGAGTTTTCGTTTCTTTTTTCGATCATATCTCGATAAAATGACGAAAATTAAACCAAAAATAGAGGAAAAAATGGAAATTTCGCAAAAAAATATCCAATTTCGTTGAATTTTATCGATCATGTCTCGTTTAAACGATGAAAATTAAGACAAAATATTGGAAAAAAATTGAAATTTAGCTAAAATTATAAGTTTTCGTTGCCTTTTTCGAATTTATCTGGATAAAATGGAGAAAATCGAGGAAAATATAGGAAACAAATTGAAAATCTGCTAAAAGTATAACTTTTCCTTTTGAAGGTTATCCGTTATTGTTGCTTTTTTCGATCATACCTGGATTAAATTACGAAAATTAAAGCAAAATTGAGGAAAAAATGGAAAATTCTCTAAAATTTTCCGATTTCGTTGAATGTTATTGATCATATCGCGATAAAATAACTTAAATTTAGACAAAATTTTGAAATATATGAATATTTAGGCAAAGTAGAATTAAGAAATTGAAATTTCGCTAAAATTATCACTTTTTCTTGCTTTTTTCGATCATATCTGGAAAAAATGGCGAAAATTATGCAAAAATAGTGGAAACAAATGGAAATTTTCTAAAATTAATAATTTTCGTTGCTTTTTTCTTTCATATCTAGGTAAAATGACGAAAATAAAGGCAAAATAATGGCCTAAATTGAAATTTCGGTAAAATTATCCGTTTTCGTTGCTTTTTTCGATCAGATCTCGATAAAATGACAAAAAATTAGGTAAAACAGAGGAAAAATTGAAATTTCGCTTAATATATCCGTTTTCACTAATTTTTTCGAATAGATCTCGTTAAAATGACGAAAATTAAAGCGAAATAGAGGAAAAAAATTGAAATTTCTATAAAAGTTATCTGTTTTGTTTGCTTTTTTCGATCATATCTGGAAGAAATGCTGAAAATAAAGGCAAAACTGAGGAAATATATTGAAATTTTGGTGAATTTATCCGTTTTTCGTTGTTTTTTTTGATTGATTTTGATATCTCAAAAAACGACTAAAATTAAGGTAAAATTGAGGAAAATCATTAAAATTTCGCTAAAATTGTCCGATTTCGTTCTTTTTGTCGACCATAAAACAATAAAATGACGATAATTAAGGCAAAATTTTGCTATAAAATTGAAATTTCGGTGAAATTATTCGCTTTTGTTTTTTTTTCGATCATATCTCGATTATATTACGAAAATTTAGCCAGCAAAAAGGAAAAAATTGAAATTTCGTTAAAATTATCACTTTTTGTTGATTTTTTCGATCATATATCGAAAAAATGCTAAACATAGAGGCAAAAATTAAAATTTCGGTGATTTTAACAGTTTTTCGTTGCTTTTTTCAATCATATCTCGAAAAAACGACTAAAATTAAGGCAAAATAGAGGAAAAAAATTGAAATTTCGATGAATTTACCTATATTTCGTTGATTTTATCGATCGTATCTCGAAAAAACGACTATAATTAATGAAAAATAGGGGAAAAAATTCAAATTCGTTGAAAATATCCGTTTTCATCGCTTTTTTCGATCAAACTCAATAAAATGTAAAAAACTAAGGCAAAATGGAAGAAAAAATGGAAATTTACCTAAAATTATTCGGTTTCGTTGCTTTTTTCGATCATATCTCGATTCACTGACGAATATAAAGGCAAAATAGAAGAAAAAATTGGATATTTTGTTTAAATTATCCGTTATCGTTCCTTTTTTCGATCACATCTCGATCAAAAGACGAAAATTAAAGCAAAATAGAGAAAAATATTGAAATTTCGCAAAAATTTCCTGTTTTTGTTGCTTTTCTTAGATCATATCTCGATAAAATGAAAAAAATTAAGGCAAAATATAGGAATAAAATAGGAAATTCGTCGTAGTTATCCGTTTTTGTAGCTTTTTTCGATCATGTCTGGATTAAATTACGAAAATTAAAGAAAAATAGAGGAAAAAAATGGAAATTTCGCTAAAATTATCCTATTTCGTTGAATTTTATTTATCATATCGCGATAAAATAACGTTAATTTAGAATAAAGGTTTGAAATATATAAATATTTAGGGAAAGTTGAATTGAAAAATTCAAATTTCGCTAAAATTATCCGTTTTCGTTCCTTTTATCGATCATATCTCGATAAAATGGCGAAAATTATGCAAAAATAGTGGATAAAAAATTGAAATTTCTCTAAAAATTATTAATTATCGTTGCTTTTCTTGTACATATCTCGATAAAATGACGAAAATTAAGGCAAAATAATGGACTAAATAGAAATTTCGGTAAAATTATCCGTTATCGTTGCTTTTTTCGATCACATCTCGATAAAATGACGAAAAATTAGGTAAAATAGAGGAAAAAATTGAAATTTCGCTAAATATATCGGTTTTCACTAATTTTTTCGATTATATCACGTTAAAATGACGAAAATGAAGGCAAAATAGAGTAAAAAAATTGAAATTTCAATAAAATATATCCGTTTTGTTTGCTTTTTTTAATCATATCTGGAAAAAATGCTGAATATTACGGCAAAACTGAGGAAATATATTGAAATTTTGGCGAATTTATACGTTTTTCGTTGCTTTTTTTGATCTTATCTCAAAAAACTGCTAAAATTAAGGCAAAATAGAGGAAAAAATTTAAATTCCGCTAAAATCCTAATTTTTCGTTGCCTTTTTCGATTTTATCTGGATAAAATGTAGAAAATCGTGAACAAATAGAGGAAACAAATTGAAATTTTGCTAAAAGTATAACTTTTCGTTTCTTCATTCGATCATATCTCGATAAAATGACGAATATTAAGGCAAAATAGAAAAAAAATAGGATATTTTGTATAAAGTATCCGTTATCTTTCCTTTTTTCGATCATATCTCCATCAAAAGACGAAAATTAAGGCAAAATAGAGAAAAAATATTGAAATTTTGCAAAAATTTGCTGTTTTCGTTGCATTTTTTTAGATCATATCTCGATAAAATGACGAAAATTAAGGTAAAATATAGGAATAAAATTGAAAATTCTTGAGGATTATCCGTTTTTGGTGCTTTTTTCGATCATATCTGGATTAAATTACGAAGATTAAAGCAGAATAGAGGAAAACATTGGAAATTTCGCTAAAATTATCTGATTTCGTTGAATTTTATTGATCATATCGCGATAAAATAACGTTAATTTAGACAAGAGTTTAAAATATTTGAATATTTAGTCAAAGTAAAATAAAAAAATGAAATTTCGCTAAAATTATCCGTTTTCGTTGCTTTTATCGATCATATATCGTTTAAACGATGAAAATTAAGACAAAATTTAGGAAAAAATTTGATATTTCGGTAAAATTATAGGTGTTCGTAGCCTTTTTCGATTTTATCTGGATAAAATGGAGAAAATCGAGGTAAAATAGAGGAAACAAATTGAAATTTTGCTAAAATTATAACTTATCGTTTCTTTTTTCGATCATATCTCGATAACATGGCGAAAATGATGCAAAAATAGTGGAAACAAATTGAAATTTCTCTAAAATTATCAATTTTCGTAGCTTTTCTCGTCCATGGACTAAATTGAAATTTCTGTAAAATTTACCGTTTTCACTAATTTTTTCGATTATATTTCGTTAAAATGATGAAAATGAAGGCAAAATAGAGGAAAAAATTCAAATTTCAATAAAATTTATTCGTTTTGTTTGCTTTTTTAGTCATATCTGGAAAAAATGCTGAATATTACGACAAAACTGAGGAAATATATTGTAACTTCGGTGTAATTAACCGTATTTCGTTTCTTTTTTCGATCATATCTCGAAAAAATGACGAAAATTAGGCAAAAAAGGGGAAAAAATTAAATTTCGCTAAAATTATCCGTTTTCGTTGATATTTTCGATCATTTCTGGATAAAATGACGAATATTAAAGCATATTTGGGGAAAAAGATTGAAATTTCCCTAAAAATAAAGTTTTTTTTTGCTTTTATAGATCATATCCCGATGAAATGCCGAAAATTAAATCAAATATAGAGGGAAAAAATCGAAATTTCACTAAAATTATCCGATTTCGTTACTTTTGTAGATCATAACACAATAAAATGACGAAAATTAAGGAAATATTTTGATATAAAATTGAAATTTCGTTGAATTAAACATTTTTTGTTCCTTTTTTCGATCAGAACTCGAAAGAACGACTAAAATTAGGCAAAATAGGGTAAAAAAATTCAAATTTCGGTGATAGTACCCGTATTTCGTTGCTTTAACCGATCGTATCTGGAAAAAATGCTTAAACATAAGGAAAAAATGGGGAAAATATTTAAATTCGGTGAAATTATCCGTTTTCGTTGCTTTTTTTTGATCATATTTCGATAAAATCACGAAAATAAAGCCAATATAGAGGAAAAAAATTGAAATTTCGCAAAAATGACCTGTTTCGTTCCTCTTTTCGATCATATCTCGATAAAATGACGAAAATTAAGACAAAATAGAGGAAAAAATTTGAAATTTCGCTAAAATCATCCGTTTTCGTTCCTTTTTTCGATCATATCTCAATAAAATGACGAAAATTGGGGCAAAATAGAGGAAAAAGATTGAAATATCTTTAAAATCATCCGTTTTCGTTTCTGTTTGCAATCATATCTCCATAAAATGATGAATATATAGGCAAAAGAGAGAAAAAAATAATATTCGGTGGAATTATCCGTTTTCGATCCTTTTTTCGATTATAACTTGATAAAATGGCGTAAATAAAGTCAAAATAGAAACAGAACTGAAACTTAGCTAAAATTATCCGGTTTCGTTTCTTTTTCAAATATATCTCGATAAAATTACGAAACTTAAGGTTAAATAGATGAAAACAAATTAATGTCGCTATAATTTTCCGTTTTCGATGCTTTTTCCGATCATAACTCAAAAGACTGACGAAAATTAGTGCAAAATATAAAAAAAATATTATAATTTCGCAAAACCTTTTCGTTTTCGTTGCTTTTTTCGATCATATCTCGATGAAATGGCGAAAATTAAGGCAATATAGCGGTAAAATGTTGAAATTTTGAAAAGATTAGCCGTTTTCGTTGCTTTTTTCTATCATATCTCGATAAAATTACGTAAATAAAGGCAAAATAGAGGAAAAAGATTTAAATATTGGTGAAATTATCCGTTTTTATTTCTGTTTTCGATCATATCTCGATAAAATGAAGAAAATTGAGCCAAAATAGGGGAAAAAAATTAAATTGTACTAAAATTATCCGCTTTCATTGCATTATTTTATCAAATCTGGAGAGAAAGACGAAAATTAAGGCAAAATATAGGAAAAAAATTGAAATTTCCATAAACAATCCGTTTCCGTTGACTTTTTCGATCATATCTGGAAAAAATCTGATGTGGCCAACACATGACTTTCTCCGTATTTATTGAAAACATAAGCCTATGCCGGTAATAACTCTAAAACAATGAGTGTTACAGGAAAATGTTTCATACAAGCTTTGTAGTAAAAAATATTATCTACAACTTTGGTACATAATTGTATATACTTACATCGCATTCTGACAGAGATAAGTATGAAAAACTTCCTTTTCTGGGTAAACAACAACTTCCGGTTAACCATTATTGCGGAATAACTCCTAAAAAATCAGTGTTACGAAAAAAGGTTTTATACAAAAGTTGTAGTAAAATACATAATCTACAACTTTTGTGTGTAAAAGTATATACCTATATTGTATTCTGACAGAGATATGTATGAAAAACTTCCTTTTTTGGGTAAACAACAACTTCTGGTTAGCCATTATTGTGGAATAACTCCTAAACAATCAGTGTTACGAAAACATGTTTCATACAAAATTTGTAGAAAATTCATAATCTACAACTTTTGTGTATAAATGTATATACCTATATTGCATTTTTACAGAGATATTTAAGAAACAAAATTTTGTTCCGGATAAACCGTAACTTCCGGTTAAGCGATATTCTCCAAAAACTAATTACCTCTTGATTTTGTTAGGAAATTTCTAAATATGAATTTTGAAAATGATCGGATAATTACTTTTTAAGATAGAGCGCACACAAACATTTTAACCACAGACAGACAGACAGACACACAGACAGACATCTTCGGGAAAATAGCTAAAAATGCTCTATGGGCCCCAAAACATCTATTTCCGTCGAATTCTGGAGGTCGAATTTTTTTGCGAATACAATACTTTCTCTATACTACGTATAGGGAGAAAGTAAAAATTAAGAAAATTAAGGCAAAATGGAGGAAAAAATTGAAATTTCGCTAAAATTATCCGTTTTCATTGCTATTTTCATTCATATCTCGATAAAATCACGAATATTAGGACAAAATAGAGAAAAAAAATTATATTTCGCCAAAATTATCCGTTTTCTTTGCTTTTTTCGATTACATCTCGATAAAATGACCAAAATAAATGCAAAATACAGGAAAAAATCAAAATTTCGTTAAAATTATCCGTTTCCGTTGCATTTTGGATCATATTTCGATAAAATGATGAAAAGTAAGGCAAAATAGAGGAAAAAATTAAAATTTCCCTAAAATTATCCGTTTTCGTCGCTTTTTTCGACTGTCTCGATTAAATGACGATATTAAGGCAAAATAGAAGAAAAAATGGATATTTCGTTTAAATTATCCGTTTTTCTACCTTTTATCGATCATATCTCGGATAAATGACGAAAATTAAGGCAAAATAGTAGAAAAAAATTGAAATTCCAAAAAAACTTTTCCGTTTTCGGTGCTCTTTTCGATCATTGCTCAGTAAAATTACGAAAAAAAGGGCAAAATAAAAATAAAAATATTGAAATTTCGCAAACATTTTCCCTTTTCGTTTCTTTATTCGATCATATCTTGAGAAAATGACGAAAATTAAAGCAAATAGCGGAAAAAATTGAAAATTCGGTGAAATTATTGGTTTTCGTTGCTTTTTTTGATCATATTTTGATAAAATCACGAAAATAAAGGCAAAGAAGAGGAAAAAAATGGAAATTTCCCTAAAATTATCCGTTTCGTTGCTTTTTTCGATCGTATCTCGATTAAATGACGCATATAAAGGCTAAATAGAAGAAAAAATTGGATATTTTCTTTAAATTATCCGTTATCGTTCCATTTTTCGATCATATCTCGATAAAAAGACAAGAAAAAGACAAAATAGAGGAAAAAATTGAAAATTCTGTGAAATTATCCGTTTTCCTCCCTTTTTTCGATCATATCCGGAGAAAATTAAAGCAAAATAGCGGAAAAAAATGAAATATTCGGTGAAATTATCCGTTTTCGTTGCTTTTTTTGATCATATTTCGATTAAAACACGAAAATAAAGGCAAAATAGAGGAAACAAATGTATATTTCGCTAAAATAATCCGTTTTCTTTGCTTTTTACTTTCTGCACCTAAATATTATATTTTTGGAGATATTTTGAAAACCGGAAATGAGCTTTGAAGAATGAAGCTCCATTTCCGGTTGACTGATCTGCTCCAAAAACTAATCATTTCTAAAAACACCAACCAAAATACTATATATGAAATTTGGTGTTGATACAACGAATGGTTTTCATGTTAGAGCGCCCACAAAGTACATAACAGCTACTTCCGGTTTATCGGTTTTTCACGTTTAATTCCTAATCAACCGGTGATACAAAAATATGTTAAATACAAAAGTTATAGTAAAAATCATTATCAAAAACTTTTATAAGTAATACAATATACGTATATGTCATATTTATAGAGATATTATAAAAACCGGAAATGAGCTTTGATGAATGAAGCTCGACTTCCGGTAAACCGATTTACTCCAAAAACTAATCAACTCTGACAGCACACACCACAGTTCTAAATATGAAGTTTGGTATTGATACCACCAATAGTTTTCACGTTAGAGCGCCCACGTTAGGATTAATCTAATTATCCGGTCATTAATCCGGAAGTCGAGCTTCATTCTTCAAAGCTCATTTCCGGTTTTCAAAATATCTCCAAAATTATGATATTTGGGTATATATTATTATTTATAAATGTTTTAGAAAATGTAATTTACTATAACTTTTGTATGAAACATATTTTTGTATCACTGATTGTTTAAGAGTTATTCGTGAAATACTCTTAAACCGGAAGTTGCTGATTATGTTCTTTGTGGGCGCTCTGGGCTCTATGGGCGAAAGGCCAATTCCGTCGTTTTTCATCGATGATGTCCCGAAAAATATCATTTATAATGTTTTTGGCGTCAAAGATAATAATATATATATTAATCACTCATCTTCCAAGTTTAGAAGGAATATAGAGTTCGAAATTACTGGCGTAGATAAATATTTACATCTAATAAATGGAGAAAGTCATGTGCTGGCCACATCAGATTTTTTAGATCATATCTCGATAAAATGACGAAAATTAAGGCAAAATATAGGAAAAAAATGGAAATTCGTCGAAATTATCCATTTTCGTTGCTTTTTTCGGTCATATCTCGATAAAATGACGAATATTAAGGCAAAATAGCGGAAAAAAATTGAAATTTTTTGAAGAATATCCGTTTTTGTTGCTTTTTTCGATCATAACTGGATTAAATTACAAAAATTAAAGCAAACTAAGAGGAAAAAAATGGAAATTTCTCTAAACTTATCCGATTTCGTTGAATTTTGTTGATCATATCCCGATGAAATGTCGAAAATAAGGGCAAAATAGATAAAAAAAATTTGAAATTTCGCTAAAATTTACCGATCTTCTTTTCATTTTTTGATCATATCGCGAAAAAACGACTAAAATTAAGGCAAAATAGAGGAAAAAAATTGAAATTTCCTGTTCTCGTTGCTTTTTACGGTAATATCTTGATAAAATGACGAAAATTAAGGCAAAATAGCGGAAAAAAATTTAAATTTTGTGAAGATTATCTGTTTTTGTTGCATTTTTCGAACATATCTGGATTAAATTACGAAAATTAAAGCAAAATAGGGGAAAAAAATGGAAATTTCGCTAAAATTATCCGATTTCGTTTTATTTTATTGATCATATCGCGATAAAATAACGTTAATTTAGACAAAATTTTGAAATATATGAATTTTTAGGCAAAGTAGTATTAAAAAATTGAAATTTCGCTAAAATTGTCCGTTTTCGTTGCTTTTATCGATCATATCTCGTTTAAACGATGAAAATATAGGAAAAAATTTGAAATTTCGCTAAAATTATAAGTTTTCGTTGCCTTTTTCGATTTTATCTGGATAAAATGGCGAAAATTATGCAAAAATAGTGGAAACAAATTGAAATTTCTCTATAATTATTAATTTTCGATGCTTTTTCCGTTCATATCTCGATAAAATGACAAAAATTAAGACAAAATAATGGTCTAAATTGAATTTTCGGTTAAATTATCCGTTTTCGTTGCTTTTTTCGATCACATGTCGATAAAATGACGAAAAAGTAGATAAAATAGAGGAAAAAAATTGAAATTTCGCTAAAAATATCCGTTTTCACTAATTTTTCGATTATATCTCGATAAAATGATGAAAATGAAGGCAAAATAGAAGAAAAAAATTGAAATTTCAATAAAATTTATCCGTTTTGTTTGCTTTTTTTAATCATAACTGTAAAAAATGCTGAATATTATGGCAAAACTGAGGATATATATTGAAATGTTGGCAAATTTATCCGTTTTTCGCTTTTTTTGATCATGTCTAAAAAAAAACGGCTAAAATTAAGGCAAAATAGAGGAAAAACATTTAAATTTCGCTAATATTAACCGCATTTGTTTCTTTTTTCGATCATATCCCGATAAAATGTAGAAAATAAGGGCAAAATAGATAAAAAAAATTTGAAATTTCGCTAAAATTTACCGATCTTCTTTTCATTTTTCGATCATATCTTGAAAAAACGACTAAAATTAAGGCAAAATAGAGGAAAAAATTGATTAATCGCTAAAATTATCCGCTTTTGATACTTTTATCGATCATATCCCGATAAAATGACGAAAATGTAGTTAAAATAGAGGAAAAAATATTTCGCTAAAATTTACAGTTTTCGATGCTTTTATTGATCATATCACGATAAAGTGACAAAAATTTAGGCAAGAATAGAGAAAAAAAATTAAAATTTCACTAAAATTATCCGATTTTGTTAGTTTTGTCGATCATAAAACAATAAAATGACGATAATTAAGGCAAAATTTTGATATAAATTTGAAATTTTGGTGAAATTATTCGTTTTCGTACCTTTTTTCGATTATATCTCGATAAAACGACGAAAATTAAGGCAACAAAAAGGTAAAAATTGATATTTCGTTAAAATTATTACTTTTCGTTGCTTTTTTCAATCATACATGGAAAAAATGCTAATCATTTAGGTAAAATTGTGGAGAAGAATTAAAATTTCGGTGAATTTAACAGTTTTTCGTTGCTTTTTTCGATCATATCTCGAAAAAACGACTAAAATTAAGGAAAAATAGTGAAAAAAAATTTAAATTCGTTGAAAATTCATTGCCTTTTTTAATCATAACTCAATAAAAAGATGAAAATTAGTGTAAAATATAGAAAAAATATTATAGTTTCGCGAAACTTTTTCGTTTTCGTTGCTTTTTTTGATCATATCTCGATAAAATGACGAAAATTAATGCAAAATATACGAAAAAAATCAAAAATTCGGTGAAATTTACCGTTTTCGTTGCTTTTTTCGATCATATCTCGATAAAATGACGATAATTAAGGCAAAATAGCGGAAAAATTTAATTATGCTACAATTATCAGCTATAGTTGCTTTATTTGATAATATCTGGAGAAAATGACGAAACCTAAGGATAAATATAGAAAAGAAATTGATATTTCCATAAAATTAACCGTATTCTTTGCCTTTTTCGATCATATCTTGAAAAAATCACAATAAAGGATAAAAACTACGGCAAAATAGTGGAAAAATTTGAAATTTCGCTAAAATTCTCTGATTTCGTTGCTCTTTTCGATCATCACTCGATTAAATGAGGAAGATTAAGGCAAAATAGAGGGAAAAAATGTATATTTCGCTAAAATTTACCGTTTTCGTTCCTTTTTTGATCGTAACTCGATAAAATGATGAAATACAAGGCATAATAGAGGAGAAAATCGAAATTTTATTACAATTATCGGTTTTCGTTGCTTTTTTCGATCATATCCCGGTTAAATGACGGAAATTAATGCAAAATAGTGGAAAAAAATTGAAACTTCGCTAAAATTATCCGATTTCGTTGAATTTTCGATCATATCCCGGTAAAATGACGAACATTAAGGCAAGGTAGAGGATAAAAAATGAAATTTTGCTAAAATTATCCGTTTTCGTCGCTTTTTTCGATCATATCTCCATAGAAAGAACAAATTAATGAAAAATAGACGACAATAATTGAAATTTTGGTAAAATTTTCCGTTTTAATTGCATTTCTCGATCATATCTCTATAAAATGACGCAAATTAAGGCAAAATAGAGGGAAAAAATGAACATTTTGGTGAAATTATCTGTTTTAGTTGATTTTTCGATTATATCTCGATAAGATGACGAAAATTAAGGCAAAATAGACGAAAAAAATTGAAATTATGTTAACATTTTCCGTTTTCGTTGCTTTTTTCGATCATATCTCGATAAAATGACGATAATTATAGCAAAATAGAGGAAAAAAGTTAAATATCGCTAAATATTTTCCGTTTTCGGTTTTTTATCGATCATAACTCAAAAAAATGATGAAAATAAAGACAAAATAGAGGAAAAAAATTGAGATTTCGCTTAAATTATCCGTTTTCGTTTCTTTTTTCGATCATAACTCAATAAAATAATGAAATATAGGGCATAATAGAGGAAGAAAATCGAAACTTCCTTAAAATTATCTGTTTTCGTTGCTTCCTTTTCGATTATATCCCGGTAAAATGACAACAATTAATGCAAATAGAGGAAAAAAATTGAAATTTCGCTAATATTGCCCGTTATCGTTGAATTTTCGATCATATCTTTGTGAAATGACGAACATTAGGGCAGAATTTCGGAAAAAAATTTGCTATTGAAGCTATTCAAATTTGGCTAAAATTATCCCATTTGTTGCATTTTTTTTCAAAATTCTCTCGATTAAACGAGGATAAGAACGGCAAAAAAGAGGATAAGTATTGATATTTCGCTATAATTATCCCATTTCTTGCATTTTTTTCAATATTAATTCGATTAAACGAGCATAAGAACAGCAAAAAAGAGGATAATTATTGAAATTTCGCTATAATTATCCTATTTCTTGCATTTTTTTCAAAATTCTCTCGATTATACGAGGATAAGAACGGCAAAAAAGAGGACAGCTATTGAATTTTCGCTAAAATAATCCCATTTCCTGCATATTTTTCAGAATTATCTCGATTAAACGATGATAAGAACGGCAAAAAAGTAGATAACTGTTGAAATTTCGCTACAATTATCCCATTTCTTGCAGTTTTTTTCAAAATTATCTCGATTAAACGAGGATAAGAACGGCAAAAAAGAGGATAACTATTGATATTTTGCTATAATTATCCCATTTCTTGCATTTTTTTCAATATTAATTCGATTAAACGAGGATAATAACGGCAAAAAAGAGGATAACTATTGAAATTTCGCTATAATTATCCTATTTCTTGCATTTTTTCAAAATTCTCTCGATTAAACGAGGATAAGAACGGCAAAAAAGAGGACAGATATTGAATTTTCGCTATAATTATCCCATTCTTGCATTTTTTTCAGAATTATCTCGATTTAATGAGGATACGAACGGCAAAAAAGAGGATAACTATTGAAATTTCGCTATAATTATCCCATTTCTTGCATTTTTTTAATATTATCTCGATTAAACGAGGACAAGAACGGCAAAAAAGAGGATAAGTATTGAAATTTCGCTATAATTATCCCATTTCCTGCATATTTTTCAAAATTCTCTCGATTAAACGAGGATACGAACGGCAAAAAAGAGGATAAGTATTGAAATTTCGCTATAATTATCCCATTTCTTGCATTTTTTTAATATTATCTCGATTAAACGAGGACAAGAACGGCAAAAAAGAGGATAAGTATTGATATTTTGCTATAATTATCCCATTTCTTGCATTTTTTTCAATATTAATTCGATTAAACGAGCATAAGAACAGCAAAAAAGAGGATAATTATTGAAATTTCGCTATAATTATCCTATTTCTTGCATTTTTTTCAAAATTCTCTCGATTATACGAGGATAAGAACGGCAAAAAAGAGGACAGCTATTGAATTTTCGCTATAATTATCCCATTCTTGCATATTTTTCAATATTATCTCCATTAAACGAAATATTTTGTTTAATAATTTCTATTGTTTAAAATTATTTATTTTATTTCATCACTTTATTCTTATAAACACAATTTTAAAACAAATGCTACCGTAAATATTAATTAATGACATTAATTATGTTTTCCCTTGAATAGGAGGTGAGACGCCATGTTATTGGATCTGCTGTGCATGTAGTCTGCATGTGAAAAGCCATTTAATCCAGCCTTTTAGTGGTTTGTATTTAAACATACCTTTGAGATTCTGCCCAAGAACTCTCCTTAAGTGTAGTTGTTTTTATCATTTTTTACTTACAATACATTTCATGTATATAATTAAATGCAACTACTGTTCAGGTTTTATTTTTTTAATATTTAGACAAGTTCATTTGTCGACAATGCTGACAATTTGATTAATTTCCTCAGATTTTTATTCAGAAAGATTTTCTTGCTTGAATTCTTCTGCCTTCCTAATAACCTATAGATGACAGTATTACAGAAGTACATTGAATTTTACATTTTGGGAATTATTATTAAACTTCAATTCTACCCTATGCAAAGAATATTTTAGATTTCTTCATATTTTAAATTGCTCGGTGGAAGTGAAGGAGAAAAGTCTGCCGTAGCCAGGGATCAAACCCGGGTCTCCTCATTGCTGGTTGCTTGCTCTAAACACTAACTTCACTCCTCTCCTCCTCCATCATAGCCCTTGGAAGGGAAGGTAAGATTGTGCTGCCATGGTAGCTTAGTGGTTAGAGCAACGTAAAGGCAATTGGGAGATCCCTGGCTACGGCAGACTTTTTCTCCTTCACTTCCACCGCTCAATTACAATAAACATGTGTATCCTGTATGAAACTTCCTCCTTTCCTTCTTACCTTTGCCTTTTTTGGGGCCTTCTGGAGTTGTTGTGATGGCTGGTACATCTGTGATGTCCGCTCGTGGCGGAGGACAATGCCATTCCTTAATGGACCCTCCTCCACTCCTCCTCCATCATAGCCCTTGGAAGTAAAGGGGAGATTGTGCTGCCGTGGTAGCTTAGTGGTTAGAGCAACCTACCAGCAATTGGAAGACCCAGGTTCAGTCCCCGGCTACGGCAGACTTTTTCTCCTTCACTTCCACCACGCAATTACAATAAACATTGTATCATGTGTGAAACTTCCTTCTTTCTCATCATATTTTAAAGTCTAGAATTAAAAGTTAAATTTCTTCTTAATGATACATGCTCCTCATTATGATGATATGAAGATACTGAGTAAATGTATCTTGTGTGATCACGTATAACAAGTGAAGAGCTGGAAGAACAAGTTGGAGTATACTTTTTCAATATATTTGTAGGCTTTGTAGTAGAATAATGGTGAATACTGTTAATAACTTATGTTATTACTTGCTCATATTATTCCTTAATACAAATATTTTTTCATATCTTTCTAGGTGCAGAAGTCCTAGTATCTGTATCCTTTAAAATTACTTGAAAGCAGACTTATTATGTGTATACACATTTTAAAAAGCAGATGTTAGTTTTCAGTAGAGCCATTTCCTTTAATTTCATAATCTGTTTGTGGCATAAAGTGCTTGCACTTTTCTAATTTATTCCACATTCATTTTTTTTATTTCCAAAATTTAAAACATTTCATTATTGTTGTACCATACCATGCAACCATAATAACTATATTTTGGTTATAATTCCAACATTTATCATGAGTGGACAATCTTTTCATGTTTTTGTCTCATATGAGAATTGTTTACTTTATTATCATTTCTGTTTAATACTATGAATCTTATTTTTCATGTGATATCATTATTTATGCTTTTACTTGGAATTGAATATGATCAACTCCATCCTCAAGCAGGAGGAATTGAGCATCTATCTTTGATATTTTGTTTCTTATATTTTTTAACTCTTAATAATATTGACTTGTATATATGTATATTTATATCCTGTTATTTATCCAGTATGAGTGGATGTCACTTTAGGAAGGAGTAGATAATGGGGAATAGGAAAGAACTGAGGGTTTATATAGGGTTAAGAATGGGATTAGATTATGGGTATTAGAAAGAGCCAAGGGTTATTTTTAGATTATGGCTTAGATAATAACACTATACCTTATGCATTTAGATTTAGTTCCACTTTTCTATCATAAAACTGTATTCATATAATTCTTATGCATTTTGCATTTTCAAGGAATCCAGATTGACTACAGAAGTCATCCTTGTTGAATGAATTGCATGCCATATGTAGTAGTGGTTGCCCCATTGCCACTGATGGATAAATTGAGAAGATACAGGTAAGACTGTTGGCTGTTGTTGATGTTAGCAAAATTTCATGTTTGTTAATATAATGTTTTACTTTGTCTAGAAGCAGAACTAATGCAAGTAGGCCCCTACGATAAAGGAAAAGATAGTGGTGAGTTTTAGATTTTATGAATTATTACATTACATTCCCAGGCAAATAATTTTTCAATGTCCGACGATCTACTTTTGGGGTGCTCATTACTTACGATGACGCATTATTTTCGAGTTGGCAAGTAATTTTATTGATTCATGCATCAAAAAAAAATCTGCATCCTCTGCTATAAAATGTGGAAAATGATTGCTCAATCGTCAAAAAATAATGGTGTTTCCTTAGATAATCTTAATTCATATCAAATTGCTTTCTCAAGATATTTTTCATTCACATTGTTCATAAGCATTGACTTAGTCGCGAGGGAGTGGATGAGGTTCAGGGTAACCGGGAATCCGAATCAGCACTGCTTTTATCTCATATATTTCCACCAATCCTGGATCAGACAATTTTGTGCCAAGTTTCGTATGAAAACAAATCCCATGGGTGGATGCCTATATGATGGGAATGCAATAAAAAATTTCGGAGCTGACAAGAGAGATTGTCACCAAAGGGGACAGTGAAAGGGGAGAAGTGAGAAGTTTCTAATCAAAGCTTCCTGAAGTATGTTTGACGAGGAAGGGTGAGGCAACTTGTGGAAAACAAATGAATGAATTAATTGACAATAATTTTGCATAAAATATTTTTCTGCCAATTGAAGAGATAACGTGCCTCAGATTGCCGTTGGCTGTCTGATCTCACATATCAATTGACGATTCCGAGATATGCCTCCTAAAGGACAAACTTAGAAATGTGGCACTCCTTATAACGATACTTCAGAAATGACCATACCTTATAATAGATGTAATTCCCAATCCTTTCTGCAGTGAGAAGGACAACAGCCAAAAATCAAATCACTTGCTATAACGCAACTCTCATTATAAACCGTTTTCGTTATAACGGACTTCTACTGTAGCGAATAACACGTATGGCATGGTTGCCTAAATCCACTATTCCATTGCTGATTCTTTTATAAACAAGAACCCATCGAGTGAAACGGTCACACAACGGTCCACTATTGTTAAGCACTGAAGGTGCCCTATACGTTATGTGAGAATCATTGTGTAAATTTTCAACAAACCTAGTGTTCCCCTTGCCGGTAAAAATATTCATACTTTGAAATTGCTTAGCATCCAGATGGAACAGGTTAAAAATATCTAATCAGATTAAAAATTATAAGGTAGGGTAATAAGAAAAATAAAAAAATAAAGGGTATGTATCCGTAAATTAAATTATCAGGAAGACATTCTCAAAAACCAGTTTTGTAATTTTTTTGAAAGCAATATTGGGAAAAACTATTACCTTCATTGTAATTGCTTGCCAATCATGCCAAAGCCATCCCAAAGCAATATAATTAGTCCTTGTGAAATATGAAATTTTAAGATAAATCTCATAATAATTTATAAAATGAAAAATTATCTTTACAGGGGCAACTTGGAAGGTGATGTTTGACAGTAAAGCAATTCCTGTCGGACAACGTCCACCTCTGAGAGGGAACCAAGAAGAATCCCCGATGGCAGAAAGGATAAGTCACTCTAACAAGGATTAAGGTTAGTAACAATTTTATTTCTTATGCTACTTCAGGAAAATATCTAACGATAATAATAGAGAGAATTTTGACAATCCTTTTACAAATAAATTGGTAGGTGTGTGTCATATAATTTTAAGAATCAAGTCTCGGAATGATTTACAACATGAGAAATTATTTTTAAAGGGGCGACGTAAGAAGGTGGTGTTTGACATGCAAGCAATTCATGTCAGACTACATCCACCTCTGCCAGTGAACAAGAAGAATCCCTGATGGCAGATGTGACGAGTCACTCTATCCAGGATTTAGGTTAGTAATAATTTTATTTCTATTAGTACTTCAAGAAATTATCTAAGTATATCAATGGAGGGCAATTTAGCAACCTTTAAGCAAAAACATTAGTAGGTTTGTGTTTTATAATTTTAAGAATCAAGTCTCAGAATTATTTCTAAATTGAGAAATTATCTTTACAGGGGGGACTTAGGAAAGTGATGTTTAACATGCATGCAATTCATGTCAGACAACATCCACCTCTGCCAGTGAACAGGAAGAATCCCTGATGGCAGAAATGACGAGTCACTCTATCCAGGATTTAGGTTAGTAATAATTTTATTTCTATTACTACTTCAAGAAATAATCTTAGTATATCAATTGAGAGCAATTTAGCAACCTTTAAGTAAATAAATAAGTCTGTCTTACATATTATTTTAAGATTCAAATCTTAGAATGATTTTTAAAATGAGAAAATATCTTTATTGGGGGGGACTTAGGATGGTGGTGTTTGACAATCAAGCAATTCATGTCGGACAACATCCACCTCTGCCAGTGAACAGGAAGAATCCTTGATGGCAGAAATGATGAGTCACTCTAGCCAGGATTTAGGTTAGTAACAATTTTATTTCTGATGCTACTTCAGGAAAATATCTATAGATAATAATTGAGATCAATTTAGCAACCTTAAGCATATAAATTAGTATTTGTGTTTTTTATCATTTTAAGAATCAAGTCTCAGATTGATTTATAGAATGAGAAATTATCATTTCATGGGCGACATAGAAAGGTGGTGTTTACATGCAAGTAATTTGTGTCGGACAACATCCACTTCTGCCAGTGAAACAGGAAGAATCCCTGATGGCAGAAAGTACGAGTCACTGTTTCCAGTATCTAGGTTTGTAACAATTTTATTTCTAGTGCTTCAAAGGACAATCTAAGGATATTTATTGAGAGCAATTTTTGAGAGCAACTTTTAAGCAAATTAATTGGTCATTGTGTGTTTTATTTTTTAATGAAATATGTTTTAGAATATCTTATTATATGAGAAATTTTTTTACAGTAGCAAATTTAGAAGTTGGTTTTGGACTGGGAAGCCACACTAGTCTGACAGCATTCACTTCTGCCAGAGAAATAGGACTTCTTGATGGCAGAAAGGAATAGCGGCAGTATGCAGGATACAGGTTAGTAACATTTAAAATTTTTTGTCATTTCCTCAAATTATTCTATCTATGTTGTGACTTTTTTATCTGTACTAATTAAGTAAATTCGTGCTATACAATTTCCTCTCTTTCATAACCCTATCCTTTTTAATGTGAGATGGACAATGGCCAAATGATCACTTGTTATAACGAAACTCATGTTATATACCTACTCGTTAAAATGGACTTCTGCTATATGTGATTTGGTTATTGAGAGACTAAATATAGAAACATAGTAAAATCTCACACTATTTATGAGATACTCTGAATTTAGTTTTGGATTAAATTTACTTAGAAATGCAGCAGGTACAACGAAATGCTTTATTGCTTAAATTTTTATCATTACTTATTGCTAGATTGTAAATTAAAAAATCCTGAAAGGTAAGTCCTAATATTTTTATTATAACATGTTGATGTATATCTTTTTTGGCATAGTTTTTTCAACTCATAGTAAGAATTTTCATTAATTTGGATTTTTGGGCAATTAATAATTTTCATATGTTCCATTCAGATTTAAAGTATCCGATATATTTTATACTGACTAACCAATTTCTTGTGTGAGCCAAATTGCCCAAATTCCTTTTGAAATCTTCTTTCATTTTAGTTTTTAAACTCTCAAGCAATAGGTATTTTTTAATAATGGAAATAATACATCAATCAAAGATTATTTGAAATTGTATTGAAACACTTTTTAAACTTCTTGAAGTGTATTATTTTCCTCTGAATGAGTTAGTAAATCCTTGGCTATGTTTGAATTGGCCATAATCCAGAAATTGTAATTTGATAGTTCAATTGATCAATAAATTGAAGTCAACCCAAAATTATTGTTTCAATCCCATCGACTTCTGAATCTCATACCCTTGGTTAATCATCTGTGATGATTTACCAAGTCTTACATATTCTCATCATCATGACAATGAGAATATGTAAGAATAAATTATTATTCTTAGAAAACACTTCATGAATGGGGTCTATGAGTGAATGAATATATTTGTGTTATGTTTGTGAAACATCTGATTTAGTGTTCTTTTTACAGATACTACATTGACATCCTGAGACTGTATTTATTGGAGTATAACATGCATGTATGTAGAATAAGATCATATTCTTTTTTCAGTATAAAATGCCTTCTTTGGTTATTTCATTATATTTAATTTGGAAAATGTTCAGCTGATCAACTCTCAAATGTGTGCTTATTTTTGCATTTCAATCATTTTATTTTTCTTGAAAAATTAAAATAGGTAATTTTAATCATTAAATCACTTATTACTGTAAGTTGTAGAAACAATAAGTACAGGGAACAAAAAATAGCTGGTACCCTGGTACTATTTAGGCCTTAAAATTTGAACAGATGCTTTGTGCAAATGTAGTACCATCTGAAATATTTTTTCCAAACAAACTTCATAGAGAAATTATACCCTTAACTAATCCCTTTATGCTTAGCAAATTGTAATAAAAGACTTGCTATTGCACATTTTTGTAATTATTCTGCAAAGTTTCTGTAGCCTTGACCATTTCAAGTTATATATCGTAAATTTTTAATTTATTTAATTATAATTTAAATTGCCTTCTTAAATCAGATTGCATGTTATATGCCAATAAATAATTTGAAATCTCATTTTAGCAAGACATGCATTTTTTAAATTGCTAATTATCTGTACATATATACATAAATACACAGGAGAATATAATCGTCATTTAGCTTGAAATATTTATCATTATATGAATTTATTAGATATAATGGTCCTATGAACTTATTTGTCATTGAAAACAACCAGTCCTCTGATTTTTAACCAGCTTAAGCATTTTTCCTATAAGAATAAACTGAATTTTTGTCCATACCGAAGTAAAACTAGTATACAAAGAGGTTGTTTCAGCTTATGCAAACTATGATTTATAAATAAAATTTATAGATGAGTCCTAGAGCTGACATCAATATCAATAGGAAGCTATGATACGAGTGTTTCGCACACAATGTTCAACGCGTGCACTTCTTAAGCCTATCCTTTACTTAGGTGACTCACACCATAAGGTAAGATTTCCATGAGAAAAATTTGAAAGTGTTGATTTGTTTACTCCTCGCAAAAATACAAGGGAGCATTCAAGAAGTAATTCAAACTTACACCCTGAAAACAGAGATTAAGATTACGTTTGAGAGACAAACAGATTGATAAAACGCTCAGATGTTCTGAATGTACAGTGGCGGAAAAAATTATCGCAACACTTTGCGCGCGCACCAGTGGCTTTCACAGAAACTATTTGGAATTCTGCTTTCTGTGACTGACTGGCAACACCGAGGAAAGCCTCGAAAAGCGGTAATATTTGAGTCGGAGCCTAGAACTTACACAAATTTCCTCTCTTTCGAACTCTTCTTAGAGCCTTCGCGCGAACTCTCCCCGAGTTCGTCGTGTTTATTTCGGCGTTTCTCTTTCACAGATAGTTATCGTATTTATAGAACGATAAGTTGAATATATATTTATTCCAATTTAAATCTTAAATGCAATAAAATACATAGACAATAATTGAAACTTAATTATTAATAATGTGAAGAATGCTATTCAGTTTTAATAATGCGTAGCAATAAGGAATAAGTGGGATTGGAGTAGGAATACGCGATGTGGTGATTCTCACCTTTAGAGAACGAGAATCTTGGAGTCTAGAGGAAAATGATGTTCTGCGAGATTATAGCGAGAACAGATGGCCTATAATGGTCTCTTTTCCTGGATAATTTGTGCGCTAATAAGGCGTTATTTTGTTAGTTTGGTTTCTCACTCCAACATACGTCTTACGGCTGCCTGCTGGATATTAATGTAAATGTAATTCTTCAAACGTCCAGTTCAAACATAGGATATTCATTATTTGTGATAAACATTCCGAGGAGGATTTTTGATTACAAGTCTTATGTTTTCAATTCAGCAATTAGAATTCGAGAAGTCGTTAGAGCGATTACTGAGTTGCTAACTATGACACAATGTAAAATTTGTATTTTGTCTACGGAACATAATTTTTCCCCAACTTAATCATGCAGACGAAGGAAATTCGTAATATAAATTTATATACACCATTTGTCACCTAGAATACATGAAATCATTGTCCGTCCGGAGTTAAAAGGAAAAATACCAATTCCAAAGTTAAAACAAACATGATTTCATAAAAACCGAACAATTTCTGCGCATATATCGGACTTGTCTTACATTTTGTAACAGGGAGTTCGGTGACCTTGGTCATTAGTCAATTGTGTTGCCTTCGCGCGGAGAAATTCACGTAGAAATGCATTAAGGCTTTGATAATTCGCGAGGAGAGTCTTTAACCACAAGTTGATCCCTTCAAAGTATTGCAGGCTCCAATACAAAACAAACGTTGAAATGCATTACCTCGAGCGGAAAAGCTTTAACCATATGTCGAGCACTTTCAAAGCAAGTATTGCAGGTGCAAGGTATATTTTTCCTTTTCAAGCCTATATCAGCTAGACTCAGGACCCTCATTTTACAGTCGCCCAGTAGAAACAATCCTCTGGCTAATTCAAAGCTCCTTCCTCACCATGGTGCTAAGGAAATTAGATGTTATTGCACTTGTAAAAATATTCCCAAATAATATTATTATATTAGCGTATTTTAGTAAACAAAGACTTCCTAATAAACAACCCAAGTTTTTAGTACTGATACGTATTTTATGAACGTCTGACTTTATAAAGTAATTATCCAGGATTATGCTGCCATCATAAAACTATTAATAAGCTGCTAAAATGGACTTCTCAGTTTGTTGGGAAGTGTCATAAATATAACTAGTTGCTAATTAAGAGGTGATTTTGCAGCTGTCTGACACATGTTATTGGCATAGGAAGGGCACGAGCTCGAATTCCGCTTAAGTTAAATGAGTTTTTTATCTTAAACTTGTCTTGTTCGGGAAATGAACGAATGTAAGATATGATTTCCACATATATTTATACGCCCCTGTAATGAATATACATATTTGCCAGAGAGATGCAATTCATTATGGAAAAATAACCATTGGACATGAAAGATGCGGAACCGATTCATCACCAATTGTCGGTCAAGAAAATGTTTCGTGTGTCAGTGAAAATTCCTCTTCTACCAAGGATTCGAGGTCGTTCGCTGAAAGACAATTCTTTTACTCATTTTCCACAATTAGAGGTATTTGACAGGGCCTCCTGATTTCCCGAAGCACGATGAACCTTCGGCTTTCAGTGCAGAGGATTTTCGAAAGCCTATGCGTCACTCGCAACAACAAACCGGTCGTAAGGCAAGGAGCTCGGGCTTACTTACTCAGACTTATTGGCGACTATTTCTTCATTTAGGTCTTCACGTCGATAGACGGACAACCAGCAGACCGCGCAAGCGAATCTTTTTCATTTTTACGCTTAAAAAAAAAGCCTTGAGAACTATTGACATTCTTATGCATATTATTATTAATTGTTCGTCTACAACCAGGACAATTTGCTGGTTCACAGTTTCCAATTTTCTCGGCGGTAGTTCCAAACCAATTATATAGATTTAGATTGAAATATATACCCCGCGAGCTGCCAGATGGGTATGGCAGGGGTTGTAATAACACCATCATCAACTAATCTACTCTATCAGCCTCTCTAATTGTCCGGGGAAAAAAGCGACCAAAAGTAATGTTTTGTGATTACTTCCCTGTAACGTTTTGTCGATGCTTCTCGGAGATCGCGATTAGGTCTTTAGTTGCACTAAAATTTCATTTACTTCGTCTTTAGGTTCTGAACCGATAAAGCTTTCGATGAGCTTCCGTCGGTCTCACCTGGAGCGAATTCCAATAAAGAAGTGGTTAACTCTGTGTCTCGGAGGCTGAATCATATGGAGGAGAATGAAGGAGAATGGATATATTATTAATCATCCTATATTTTTATTAATTCCATTGTAGTTCTCGATTATTAATCATAGTGTATAAGTGCACACTGTTACCGAGTCTGAGAGAAATACCAATACATATAAATATTTTCCACTTGCTCTAAATTATGTTAAATAGTCTCCTTCTATTAAAAACATGAAATTTGAGTAACATTACGGGGATGGAAGTCTATGGCGGAGCTGACATTTTTTCATAATCATCTATGAGTAAGAATCTACGGATTCTATCGGATGTGGACATGAATATACAGATGATAATTAATGATTGCTTTGTCGCAGGGGCGCAGCCAGGATTTGTGTATGAGGGAGAGGGTTATAGACAGTAGAAAGAGTGAAAACATTTCTACATTTCAGGGCCGGTATATTCATGCACGCTACATGATAAAAGATATGTTAAATTCTTAAAAAACCTAAAATGCGTAGAAAACTAGGATATATTCACGGTTATGTGGCAAAATTAAAACCTTTTTGAGATTTTAGTTTGTAAAATGAATAATTGAATAATAATGGTGAATAATTATCCTCAATGATATTTGGATTTCCAGTTTTGATAGGGCCAATTTCTCTTACATTATCATTATTTCTCAAGGTGTAAGGTTTTTATCATTGTAAATATTAATTTCGGGTGCCTTTGAGTGTTTTTTTAAATCAAAGGAAGGTTAATTAAAAATTCCTTTAACAGTTATTGAATGTGAGAAGAAATAAATTAGTAGTAGTGATTTAGGAGATGATATTGAAACGTAAGTATTTTGGAGGTAGCACTACAATTTGGACAACCCAGTTACTTTGATGGAAACCGAAGACCAATCGTAGCGGAGACGGATGAATTTTTCCTCTTAAATTATATGTTGTTTTATAAATACGATATATTCTGATTATTAAGTTAAAATGTCGACAGCACAGAAACACCATAAAAATATGTCTATGTAAGACCCCTTCAATCCGCCTTTCGGCGTGTGGCAGGGGAAACAGGCATCTTAACTCTATTTTCCTAATCAATTTCTTTTGCGTATCATGCGCGGAAAAAATGAATTCTTGATACGATTCCTTCTAGCATTTATTTCTCTAATCTTCCTCGCAGTATCAGAGCGGCCCACATCAACAGGAAGGTCGCATTATACCGATTGCATCATTTGAGAACCTAATTTTTCTGAATTTACTTAGTAAATTTATCCTTTGAATTAGTCTTCTATCTCTTAATGATTACCATCCCGCGTACTGCAACATCTGAGTAACACTCACCGTTTTATCATGGCAATTCTGTACAAATCGTATCGTGTACAACCAATCAAGCAAATTCCGTACACGAACTGTAATACAAAAGTTATAATCAGTGTAATCGCGAAACAGTATTTTCTCGTTTGGCTAGGTTGAATAAGAGGAATATGAGTTTTTTTCTTTGAAACACGATGAGCATCCCCTCAACGATCTACTAGTTAATCTTTGCATTCGATTCACTTTTCCTATCGCATCTCCAATATGTTCTTTCAAAGATAAACTACAGCTAAACGTGACACTTAGATATTTTGTGTGGCACACTAACACTAAGGGTTGTCGCGAAATTTGTTGCTGCGTGGAAATAACGTTTTTGGATGATATCTAACATCCTTAAGCTTTATATACATCATTCACAAAAAACTCTAGGTGCGTCTTACAAGATTTATCTTTATGGAATCCGTGTTGGATCCGAATGATTCCTATCTTTATGGTAAGAAACTGAATAATAGAGCTTGCTATAATATGCTCCATTATTTTGCAGAAATTCGAAGTTAACGAAAATTACCCATAATAATCTGATCATTCTTAGGCCCCGGAGTGACGTTTAATTTCTTCCACGACATTGGGACAGTACCCTCATTAATTGATTTCTGATAGAATTTCCTATCGGTGGGATCCAATGTGCGAAATGACCTAAGCTGTCGAAGCACTTTTAACAATACTACTACTACTACAATTTCCTATCAATCTGTTGCAGTGAATTTCCACTAGCATCAGCTTATATCTCTATGGAAATCATCTCCGAATCAATGCGCGAAGTAGAATCGTTAACTCGACCATCATCTTATTAGAAACATTTCTGGAAGTACGGATTAAGTAAGTTAGCTATTTCTGCCGATTTATTTAAGGCAATTCCCTCTTCGCTGATAAAGCTAGACATAGAAAACTGACCACCACGAGTCTCTCACACTTATGACCAAAATTCTTTCTAATCGCCAACTAGTGATTTTAACAGGGTTCGAGATCTATATTCCTGGTATTCTTTTCGTGATCCTTCCTCAAATAGCTTTTGCACTTTTCTATAGTTTTGATCACCAAGCTCATGGATCTCACCGCACGGTTTAAGTTTTCTCAATCGCGAGTGAATGACTCCTATGCAACGATTCAAACTTCTTCCTCGTCTCACCTACTGTTTAGACGGAACATATTTAACTAAATCTACTTTGATTATCCGTAGAAACTCTACCAAACTATCGTTTACTGTATTTTCACCCGAAAAGCGTAAAAAATTATCCAAGCCTTCGTTCAAATAAAACCTTAAACTCAGAAATAATTGCTTTGCGAATTACATACACTTGCCTCACCGGCTTAAGAGATCTAACCGCTACTACTTTCATGCCTGCCATTATGACATCATGGTCTGACTGTACCGTCAACTACAGCGAGGCTAGTTATTATTTGTGGTTGGGAAGTGGCTAGTAAATCTAAATTGATACCTTGCCTCGCACGATTCGTTCGAGTTTTAGTCATATTTACCTTATCTAAAGCATGCAACGAAAAAGTAAGATGTATTTCGTGAATTTTTTTCCAACTGCTAGTGCTGGAGAATTTTAGATTATCCCAATGAATATTGGTTAGGTAAAAATCTCTTCCTACGGCGATGATTGGATCTTTTATTTTCTCGAAATTTTTATGTAAGGCCTCGGATAAATCAACAATACAACCTATTTTTTCATCGGGAGGACTACACAAAGAACAAACATTAATCTTACTTCCGTTTTGTCTTTGAATCGAGCACCAAATGATTTCGCTCCTGCTATTTTCTACTAATTCATCGCGCTTACTAATTAAATGAGTCCATACTGCTATAAAACCTCTATCACTAGATTTACATAGTCATATTTTCAGTATATCACATAATTGGGGGAAATATCTCACTTTGAGTAATATCCTCGCGTAACCAAATCTTTCTAGAATGATTTCCGCGCAAGTTCTCATCGTAATGTTAAAGACTTCCACCTGTTTATTACGTAAGCTCTTGCAATTTACTATTATTATTTTTAGATCTCTCGGTTCGCACATTAAAACATGGTTTTCTTTTTCGAATAACCTTTATCTTTTTTTTAAGTGAATTTTTCTTTTTCACCATTGCAATTTTTCTATGTTTTGGGGCTAAGCTCATGCCCACCCTTTTGCTTATTTAAGTGGGCGTTAGTAACTATTTCTACTGCTAAATTAAAGAATAACTTTGTCTGCGTATATTCGCTCTATTCTCTATTCTATTCGCATCTAAACCGCAAAACAACGTAGCAAACGACATTTAAACTACGGTCTTCATGGAGGGAGAGGGGTTGGGAGTGTTTCGGAAGAGTCCGTAAAGTGCACACAAATTTTAGTAAAATCAGCGAACAATAGCTGAGTATGGTGTCTAATATATGGATCTAAGTAACCTTGAGAAGTATTTTAACATACGGAAATCAAGATGATCAAATTGGAAGCGGAAAATTTTATTCATCGCTACGGAGAAAGTAGAGAAGTGAATACCGGCCTCTTGGAAACTTAATACAAGTTTAGATTATGCTGCCACAAGTATTTTCGTAAGTGTGGCCCGTTCTACAGTGTAAAATCTGTGGGGCACCTGTAATTCGTCGAAAGTGTGTGATTATGTTTACACTACGAGGCGAGTACGGAACATCTAATGATTGATTATCGGACATTCGAATCATCATTTTTTATTTGCATTAAAGATTCCAATTGTTGGTATAATTTAGATTGCATTCTAGCTCATTAATCAAATATATTACAGCTCTGGATAAATTAAATTGAAATTAACTGTTGTAGAGTAATACACTCACTGAAGAGGAAAATCGTATTAGTGGTGTGATGAATGACTGTAACATCAATAGAGATGTGGTACCGTTGCAATTTATTATATTTTTTCAGTCAGTATGGTTAAAGTGCATTGATGTCTCATGAGAAACACCATTTGTTATTACACAAATATTACTCCCTATTATATATAGCCTGATAGAGTTGATAATTGTTGATTACCGATTCCACTATTTAAAAGTTAATAATAGTGATGACAATTCCTGTCAAAACGTTAATTGCTAAAAAGCTCTTGGAAAAGTTGAACTCCTTCAACACACGGATTAGATTGGATTCATCGAAGGGATATTTTTAATACCTTAAGCAGTGGAAAACTACACTGCTCGAGAGAAAATAGAAAGGTAAGAATAGGACGCATCTTAGTGGTTTCTGAATTCGAATTTTTAAGTGTTGAATTCTCTTTGCAAGAATTCAATTCCATCACAATTCTAGTATTTAGACCTTTAATTCTCGAAATAATACCTCAAAATGTTCATTTTAACGTCTGATATTTCGCTATCAAACAATCTTGTTTGTTACTATCTCCCAGTGTATTATATTGACATTCTACATAACTATTTTTATCGCAACTGACTTTGAATAATAAATGGCAAAAAATGAAGACAATGAGGCAAAGCAAATTTCCTACTTGGAAATCTCGCGAAGGTGAGTCTTAAATTTCTGCATATAAAAACGAAACTAAAAGTCTATTTTCCATTCGTATGGACTTTGAATATTCCCGGTTTTACTGCCTCTATACAGAGTTGCCGAATTGTCGGAGTTAGAGTGATTTCAGTTAGTTTCCACGTAATCCGCGCTCTGACGCCAACTGGTGTTGCGATAATTGTTTCCCCCACTGTACATACTAAGTGAACGTTTGAAGGGTGTGAATGTAAAGCTAGGCTTGTGAATAGTGCTTTTGAGAAATTCAAAGTGAACAGTTTGAAGGAGAGTTTAGTTTGGATTCCATAAGGTACAGATGGACATCCGAAAATTCTTTTCACAATCCGCTAATTGCTCGGCCTCTATCAGAAAAATTTAAATTAATGGCTATGTTGTTTTTTGTGAAATGACCATTAATAGATACATAAATTAGGATTGTCTTATTTTAGGGCTGTTCATCAGAGGGCACATCTCAAGATGAGATTAGCGACAATTCCAAAGGTACTGGTTCCTTTATTAAGCATTCTGGACGATTAAAAGTCTGTACATAAGACTCTTCATTACTCGAGATGATAGAAAATATACTGATCCTAATTTTATGTATACCTGTTTATTAGATTTATTTATTTATTCCATATACCCCACAAACATCCATTTTCTGGACCCTTAAAGTGATAGGTATTAACAGCATCAATCACACAATACTATTCCCTAATCGGAAAAATCCGACTAGCCGGGATTCGAACCTGGGACCATGGGGTTGGAGCCATAACGTGCAAGCATGCTAACCACTCAGACACCATGTACCGTATTTTACGGCATATAAGACGCACCTTTTTTCCTAAATTATGTCTCGAAAAATTTCCCTGCGTCTTATATGTGAAGGTTCAACCTCCACAGGTTAACTTTCAATACTGAATGCTATTTTTTTCCCAGATGGTCTATACTACCTATTTCATAATTGCATCCAATGATTGTGTTAATATTTGACTTTTACGAAACGTGACAACTAAAAGAAACTAAAGTATATGTTATTGTGGTACCGCGCTTTCCCACGGACTATTAAAACTCTTTTTCCTTGGGAGTGGCCAACTTAATGAGGGTGCGTCTTATATGCCGTCAAATACGGTATATTTTTCGAAAATAATTCGATAACCATATTTCCGTAGAAATTTGAATAAGTATTGGAGGAATACAAGATATTGGTAAAAAATAATTTTCGATGATCTTATTAATAATATACCATTTTGGAAGCAAATCAGTCAGCTGAAAGGTATTGTGCACATGAAGTACGCACAGATTTATCGGAACTTTGACTTAAAATAAATTTTATATGAACTCAGTGCGTAAGATTGGGTTTGAGTCAGCTATCTGCTGGTTAAACCACCTAACTATTACTTAGTCTAAATAATTTTAAGTTTACGTCTTCATTTTTTCCACCTTGATGTGTAACTTTAAATCTGCAAATTCAATTATAATATCAATTATATTCAAGAGTCCACTGTTTTCTTTAATGCAGCCGCATTTTTAATTGTTGGTATGTGACACATTCAATTGAATACTTAGCTTTTACATAAATAACGAAATCAGGCTTAAATGTAAGCCTGCTAGTAAATTTCATCTGATATAAATGATTTTTTGTTTCTTAGAAGTAGAGGTAATTTTCAAATCAACGGATGAAGTCACTCCTAAGAAAGCTTGAGTAGATGATTCGTGCAATGCAGCTAAAAGTCTCACATGAGTCAGTGATCTGGCTTTAGTATTAGATTATTCATTGGAAAAAAGGTAAAAATCTGAATTCTCAAACTATTCTTAGAAGTATATTGAAGGACTCAAGCACATTCTATTATTCCTTCAATAATTGAAAAAGAATAAAGAAAAAGATTTTTTACATATTAGATTTGATTCTTTATCTTAATGTTCTAGATTGATAACACAACTAAAATGGAGACTACAAGCAATTCATAAAAGCTTTATCTGAGATTTTGTGATTTGTGATTTTCTTATTTAAACTTTTTGTTCTTGGTTTTGAAATAAAAATTATAGTTTTTGAGAACTCTTTTTCATTATTTTTGAGTTTAGGTATTTACAGAATTGAAAGCTTCTCTATTTGATAAAATATCTTAGTTATCAAATCTAATTAACTTCAGATTCCTGTTGCGAATATCTGGCATGGTTGTCGCATTTTAGGTGTTTGTTGTTGAGGGTGGTTGTGGTGGTGCGTTCCACCCCGACATGCGAGATCGGGTGTTCATCGGCGGGAAGATTCAGGAAAGAAGATGCAAACATTGAGATAGAACTGTTTCTTTATTTCTTTGGGATTTTTACAATTGAGACTTAGGAACCAAGTCCAGTTATCGGCCTCCGTGGGCGCAACACTCCTGGTGGTGGCGTCCGGGGTCGCCGGTGTCCGGGGGGGAAGGCCTCTGGAGCCGGGTGCGGGCTCCTCCTAGTGGCGGAGGGCGCGTGGGCGGCGCCGTGGAAGTCGCGGTGCCCGGGGCATCCGGCTGGTGCGAAAGTAGCGGAGAGGCCTAAGACCCTTCCTGGGGGCAAGAGTCTGGAAAGGCCGGGCGAGGCGGGAAGTGCCGAGGAATCTTATTCTCTGCGACACTTCCCGGGGCTCTGGGGCATGAGACCGGTGAGGCAGGGTGAGGCGGGGAAGTGCCGAGGAATCTTATTCTCTGCGACACTTCCCGCGGGCTCCCTCCTCCGTTCTGCTCTCTTCCTATTCTGAGTCTTTCTTTATTCGCGTCTTCGTTTGTTGAACCTGTCTTTTGCCGTCTGCTCTCTTAAGCCCGGAGGCCTTCCTTATATTCGGGCCCTGGCCCGAGCGGGAGCCAATGGGCGCGCTCCTCTGGTACCAGGGGTAGGGGAAATGTAGAGCGCCTCGCTTGCTGGCGTGGGGGCGGAGGTACATGGCCGCAAGCGGACGTGATTTCTCGTTTCGAGCGATAACTCCCGGTCCGAATTCTCGCCACCGGCTGGTGCACGAAATGGTACAGTCCTGGCCAAAATTAACGCAGCACCGGCCGTAAGGATCGCTAGGGAAGTGCTGCGTTAATTTTGGCCAGGAGTGTACATATAAACCTTGTGCAATATATTTCATATCATTAATTTTATACATTGATAGTGTTTTCTGGGCAGGCAATGTTTCAATTAAATTCCAAAATCTGTTGATGATATAGTCTAATAATGAAATATATTCAAATAAGCATGAACACTCCAATTTGGGGGATCTAATGAGTGTATGTTAAGTTTTATATCGATTGCCAAATAAGCATAACTAAATTTTTCCTTCTGATGTTTGGCAACCTCTTGGAAGAATAATCTCTCAAAGACTAGGGAAGTTTATATCTACAACACTAAAAAACTTCAGCATAGAAAAAAATGACTTCTTAATAGATATTGGACTCGTCCAAACTAGAAATCCAAGCAACACCTATGAGTTTCCCATAATTTGCATATGTAAACTACTATATTGGAAACTTTAATAAGTTGGTCACATAAGTGTTAAACTCCTAGTTTTCAATTCATTAATTTTTGAAAGAATTTACATATATTGTAAGTAGCTGGCATGAATATACTAGCCCCTTTAAGGTAGGCTTTATTCTAGGCAGAGTTGGACCCCCCCCCCAATTGGCAAATCCTGGTTGCGCCACTGGTAGGAACTAATATAGATTCACTTGCAATTATACAGTAGAAGTCCGTTGTAACGAGAGCTGACAAAAATCGTAAAAGTACTCGTTATAGCCGATTTCTAGCAATAAGTCTAATTAAATCTGTTCTTGAATCCAAGGGCAGCGAATGAGTGCGAATTGAACTGTAAGGTTTTTAATTCCTGCGCAAATGCTTCAGAAAGCGTAAGAGTACGTTCACGTCAAAAATATTATTTTATTGACTGATAAGCCATAACCAAAGTGCGTCCTCTAACATAAAATGGGGATCATTATTACTCAATAATCGTCGAAAGTAATAATATATCATTAGATAATCGTATTAGTTAGGATTTGGTGATTTAGCTTAATAATTAAACGTGGCTTTCCATTAGTGTAGGTAGTTACGAGAGTGGTGCTCGTTAGACACGAGTTTTTTTCCGGTGCCGGCAATTCTTCAAGGCAGCTGGCGAGAGCAGAATTCCATTTGATGCGGGTTTCTTTTGACATTAACTTCCTCACTAACGTATTAACGAGGTGTTATCTAAAATAGTGCTTTATAGCTCGAATAATGCCCTGATCTAATGGCTTCAACACACTTGTGCAGTTAGGGGGAAGGAAAACAGGCTCTATGTTCGTCAATTTATATAATGACGGGGTGGGCCGTGGCATCCACGAACAACGCAATTTTTCAATTTCTCCCTCCAACTTTGCCATCAAAAGCCTTTAGCCACTGCGTAAAAATTTGTCATGTCATCCATGTTTTGGCGTTGGACTCGTAAGTACAGGGAATATTTCGCTGGCCACAAAAGGCTCGGGGACGCACGGATTTTCCAATAATTAATGGTTTTAGTTTATCACATGCAGTCATGTTCGTGCAGAGGAGAACTGTAAGCCTCTCCTTATTCCTTTTTCCACCTTTGCAGCGGTCGGGTCGCCCTTAACAGCCAAAGTTATTTTCCGGCAGTAAATTGTAAAACAATGTTGTCTCATCCGCATTGTAGATGTCTTAATTATGTGGAGGTTAAAAAACAGTTTGTCGCACGAAATACAAGGCCTATCTTGCAATTTATAGTATTTAAACGATAATTTGCTTTTTGCATTACTTACCTTTTCTTCCTATCTTTCGAGGATCGACTTGAGAATTGGAAGGCAATCATGTACCGCTTGCTCATTTACTTCACTGGATTCACCGCTAATAATGTGGAGTGATCTCTTCTTCCTTTAAATCGGTTCAGCCAATCATCCAGGCTACGGAAATTGTCCAGCTTCATGCGAAGGGCAAGCTCTTCAGCTTTCTCTTTTATCATTGTTCCGCTGATTGGAATTCCTAAATATCGCTGCTAGGTGAACCATTCAAATATAATGGACTCCAACTCCGTATTATCTGCTGGTTGTAGTTTTTTGCGCCCTCTTGGAGTGTTTTGCATCATGAATGCAGACTTTATTTTTTCTTTGTTCTTCAAAATCGAAAATAGAGTCGACGATGACAGGCCATACCGTCTGCCGATTTCGGATTTACTCGTGGTTTCTCTTTCGCACAATTTCAAATTTCTTTGCTAAATCTAAAGCCTTTCTTTTACTCTCCATCACAGAACTGTCATACTAGAAACTCAGTTATTGGAAAGCTCTGAACGGACTCACGTCTAATGATCGACTGATGGAAGAGCGACGACCATCATGTGGAAAGGCACCCCTAATTCATATCAAATTTCTTTCTCAAGATATTTTTAATTCACACGCTTCATAACTAATGACAGTGACGCGAGGGAGAGGTTACCCTGGAAATCCGAAACAGCGCTCCTTATATCTCTTATACTCCCATTAGACGATTTGGTGCCAAGTTTCGAATGAAAACAAATCCCACAGGTGGATGCCAATAAAATGGAAACTCGATTCAAACTTCTGACTAGAGGGATCATCACCGAAAAGAAACAAGATACAAGGGGATAAGTATAGGAGACGTGAGGGACAAAGGGGTTAGTGAAACTCGTGAGACGTCTTCGATTACGAGATATGCTACCTGCAAGGCGAATATAGAACCGTGACACTCCTTATAACGATACCTCAGATTTTGATCACTCGTTATAATGGAAGTAACTCCCTACCCTTTTTACTGTGAGACAGACAACGTCAAATGAATCACTCGCTATAACGCAACTCTCGTTATATACCGTACTCCTTAAAACGGACTTCTACTGTAGTTACCAAGTACAGTGGTACCTCGAGATACGAGTTTGATTCGTTTCAGAACCGAGCTCGTAAGTCAATCGGCTCGTATCTCAAACGAATTTCTCCCATTTAAAATAACTGAATTCGATTTTATCCGTTCCGGACCTATGAAAAAATCCTCAAAACCATTGTAAATTATGAATAAAGATGTGTTTTTAAATAACAAATAAACATGTATAATTAACAAATACATAACAATATATAAAATAAAGAAATAAAAGAGTTAGTTAGAATAATAGTCTTACTTTGGAGACAGACGAGTTCGGCTAACGAAGGTGAACGGCAAGGAGGAGGGAGGGGGCAGGGGATGCAGGCACTCTAGACACGTACGTAAACGGCGCTTTTTTAGAACTTAAAACTATTTTCGTAACTTTAAAACTAAAACTACACTTTCCTTATTTCAAATGAAAGAAAAAACTTTAACCTATGCACTTTACTTTAAACTTAAACTAAGCTTAACATTTACGTAAATTTAATTATCACTTTTTTTTGCCTTCTTGGCGTGGAAATACGGCTCGTATCTCGGATTTGGGCTCGTATCTTGAACGAAAATATGGCCCGAGCTCCGGCTCGTATCTCAAAAAACTCTTATGTTAGGCTGCTCGTATCTCGAGGTACCACTGTACTCATATCCACCTGCTTCTTCCAGTTAATTTTTTTGTTTGATTGACATGGTCTCGTTTCATTCTTCTTTTGCGATAAATTACTTTTCTACACATTATCTCCATATTCTTCCTTGTAGGTTCTTCTCCCCATTCTGTCAAATCTATATTTTTTTCATTATATGCAACAAGTGGTATGTTGTCAGCATTAAAATGCCTGGAGGTAGAGCTGTTTCACATTCCAGTATCCTAAATGCGTTTTTTGCTGCACTTTGCTTAACTGTTTAGTTGTTTCATCCATGGAATGTGTAAGGAGCAGACTTAGACTTAAGTTATCATCTTCATTTATTCCTTTTATATGCAGTATTCATTAGACATTCCATCTATTCTAATTAATCCCTTTCATATACACTTTTTATGGGTACTTCCCATAAATGATCTTGTGGTACAGATTTAAATGCTGCCCTCAAGTTCAAAAATACTTAAAAGCTTATTTTTTCAATGCTTACCCTATCAACGTATTTATCATTAAAAATTTGATCTTACCTTTGTCCCCTAGGTTTGAAACCTGCTTGCACTTCTTTGAGACAATTTTCAATAATCTCTCTTACCTTCTCAAAAATCTCAGTTTACAATTTATAAATAACTGATGTAAAGCATGATCTGTAATTTTCTCCTTCCTTTTAAAAACTGGAACTATAATATTTATCTTCCACTCTTCTGGACCCTCTCCATTACTATGGTAACAGAAGCATATTTTTCTCTTCCAAATATTTAGTTCTCTGGTGCTATTTCATCAAATCCAGCTGACTTACCAATTTCGTTCTCACTTATCCCTTCCTGTACTACTTCTCAAGTAATCATGAACTTATCTTCTTCATATTCATGTATCATGCTCATGTTCATAAAATCTTTCTCACCATTCTCTTTTATTTCACCAAACTTTTTCTTATAATATTTTCTCCATTCTTCCAAGACTTCTTCCAAAGAAGAGATTCTTCTTTGTGACCAATATATTTTCCTCATTATTTACACTTTTATCTGGCTGCCCATATTTCCCTTTTAATGTTATGTGTCCAAAAATTGTTTGCTGTAAAATTTGTCTCTATTTCATTTTCAAAATTTACCCATGACCTTTGTTTTGCCTATTTTACTATTATCTGACAATTACTCTGTTTTTTTATGGACTTTCATCTATCTTTTTCTGTTTTAGTTCTCAAATACAGCTTCCAAGCTTGTTTTACTCCTTTTACCCCTCCTTCCTTCACCTCCACTTCTTTTATCCAAAAGTTTGTTCTTCATCTATTGTTGATAGTAACTTTTCCATACACTTCAACTAGCGCTTTTTACACCATTTTCCTAATTTTCCTACATGTCATTTATTCCAGCATCCTCAGTAATTTCAAGCTCCGTTATTTTTTATTCAATTAGTTCCTTTACTCTTATTATCAGGATCTGATAACATTTCACTTATTTTTTCTCAATCTTCGTATATGTTTCTCTATTTTCTTTGTTAAATCTTGTTTTATCAATCAGTGGTCTACGGTCTGTTCCTATTACTCCACACTACCATTTTCTTTACATCACTTTTACATCCATAATGGCATTTCGGAGTGTTAGTGATTATCTAATATTAATTATGCTCTTAGCTTCTCTTCCTTCAGCTTTATAGGTTATCTTGTGAATTATTTTGTGCTGGAAAAGGGTGTTTCATTGAAGCAGTTGGTTCTCTAAACAAAATTCTATTAATCTTTGGTCACTTTCATTAATTACTTTCTCCCCACCTTATGGGCCCATACATTGTGCTCTCATATTGTTTCCTATTGGTCCATTAAAAAATCACATTAAAATCACTTGCCTATCTTCTTTATTCTCCCCCCTAACTATTCTCTGTAGCTGAGAATAAAATTCTTTTTCCAAGATCTCACTACTTTTGTTGGAGAATATATTTGTATTATTGTGATTGTACTTTCAAGGTCTAATCTAGCTTATTTTCCTTGAGTTAACTGGTTCCCATAAATTACTCTTCTCCATTTCTTCATTAACAATCACACCAACTACTTCCTTAGCTCTTTCTCATCGTTACTCGTATTAAAGTTTTACGTAACCATGTTTCAGGTACAGTATCCCACTTCCTTCTTTTTTTGCATATGCTCAATTGTAATATTTCCTATCCATACTTTTCCATCTCTTCAACAATTTCCTCTTTTCCATTACCAGTTTTATATTCTAAGTTCCAATTCTCATAGACTGTTTTCTTGCCAGTTGTCTTGAAAAAAATCCATCCTGTCTGAGGCCTCTTATATTTTTTAATTGGTTGACTTCCATCATACGGGGGTCACTTCACCAGTGCCCCCTTAGGCCTAGGGATTCACATTTCTTGTCAGGCCTCAGCTGTCTCAGCTGCCTTAGCGATCAAAGGGCACAAGTTTCCTCTGTACTGAATGAATGAATGCTTTATTTGCCCCAATGATCATACATGATATGAGGCACGTCATGACATAAGTTTGAAAACATACACATATACCTTTCAAAACACAAGTTGAGCATATTATATTAAAATTCATTGATGGAGTACAAACATCTATCAACTAAAAAGTTATGTAGTTTTCTCTTAAAACTATTTACATTACAAATATTTCTGATGTTGTATGGTAACTTGTTATAAAATTTTATACCAATTACATCAGGACTATTTTTCACAGCCTTGTAATTTGCCGTAAACATATGAAGATCCTGGGATCTACGAGTATTATGATCGTGAACCATGGCGTTATTAGTGAAACTGGGTAAATTACTTTTAACATAAAGAATAAGATTATAAAGGTAAATACCATGAACTTTTAATAGCCTCAACTCCTTAAACAGAGGATGGCAATTAGCATTAAATTTGCTATATTTAATAGTTCTAACAAGTTTCTTTTGTATTATGAATACATCATGAAGTCGGGAACTAGATCCACAGAGCAAAATGCCATATTTTACTCGAGCATAAAAATGGTCATAATAAAAGTTTAAGAGAACTTTTAAACTAGCACTATTTTTTAAAACAAAATTTAAATACAAAACAGAGTGAAGTTTGTTACATAAATAGTTTATGTGAATATTCCAATTTAGGAAATATACAAACCAAGGAACTTAAGTTCATTTGATAATTTATTAGCAACTTCCCCTGTAAGCAACTCATTTAAAATATTTTTCTGTGGAAACAATATCATTATTTGTGTTTTACTACTATTTTGTTTAAGATGGTTTATTTTACACCAATCTCCCATGCTCTGGATAAAGGACGTAAAATCACTTTTACTAGGGTCCCCCTTCAAGCTAGCTAGTAGGCTGACATCATCAGCAAACATGATGGTTCTGCTAGTCTGGAAGGGTTTAAGAAAGTCAGCTAAATCATTGATAAAAATCAGAAAATAGTACTAGTCCAAGAATAGAACCTTCTGGCACGCCAAGAGAAATATCTATGGAGTATGAGAGACAGTTTAACCCATTTTTCCTTAATAGGACTCTGTTTGCGATTTTGTAGGGAGGGAGGATAGCCAGGAATGTGCTACACCTAAGGCACAGCATTTGCTAAGAAGCAATCTACAATCAACTAAGTCAAAGGCCTTAGTAAGATCAAAGAAGAAGCCCATAAGATTGTTCTTCCTTTCCATTTCATCACACAAGAATCTAATGGTCAACAATACAGCTGATTTAGTTGATTTATTCTTTTTAAAACCAAACAAACTCTGACAACAGTTTATTCTGCTCTAAAAAGCCTATAAGTCTGTTAAAAAATATTGTCTCAAATATTTTTTAGAACTGAGAAAGTAAAGAGATAGGCCTATAATTATCAATTTGATTCTTATCACCTTTGTTCTTATATACAGGTATAACTTTGGCAATTTTTAGTGCAGCAGGGAAAGTACCCTGAAGAAGGGATTTATTGATGAGAAACAGAAGAATATTTTAAATATAAGGGTAACATATTTTTAGTATGTGTCCAGGTACATCATCAAGGCCAGGCCTGACCTTTTCTTTCCAATTTTGGAAATACAGTTAGATAGTTCATTGGAATTGCTAGGGTATAGAAATAAGGTTTTTTTTGATTATTAATTTTAGAAGGAAAGTAGGCTATATTAGGATCAGTTACCCGTGAATAGGATATTGATTGTAAGAAAGAGCAATTTATAGTATTGGCTGTATCATAAAGGTTCAGAGTTCCATCATTATTAATGACATTCAAAAATGGGAAAGTAGGTTGTTTCTGTTTATGTAAAGTTTCATTTAGGATATTCCAAGCTTCCCTATATTTATTGGAGGCATTTAAAATTCTGATATCATTTATAGATTTCTTAGCATTTGTTATTAAATTTCTGTATTTCCTTTTTATGTTTGCATACTGAATTTGCAACCATTTATCATCAGAAATTTTCCTAAGAGAAGCTAGCCTCTTCACTTCTGAGGACATAAATCTAATTTCATCAGTGATCCTGCGGTTACTTCGTTTGGGTCTAGTTTTGGTGCTAGTTAATGGAAAGGAACAGTTAAAAATATTCTTCTTTAATGCTTTCAATGATAATAGAAATTTATCACTGAAAGCATTAAAACTTTCATTTAGAGTGGATGCATGGTAGACAGGTGACCAATCTGAAAAGTTAAGGACATGACAGAATTGCAAAACGTTATGGGATGTAAAATACCTCTTCTGGATGGGGGGTTTACGAACATCATGTTTTAAATTGAAAATGGTAGACAATGCTAAATGATCAGAAAGGCCTGGATCAAAAACCTTAGTAATCGTTTAAGTGGAATCAAAATTGGTAAGGATGACATCTAGAAGTGATGATGACTGAGTAGTTACTCTTGTTACTTTTGTGACAAGGCATTCAAAAGAATAGCTATTGATTAGCTTCACGAGTCTCTTCTGTTTAGGATTCTTTGTAGAGAGATCACAGTTCAAATCACCAGAAATTAAGTGAAAAGTAGGCTTCTGATGATTTACAGCTGAAAAGAGTATATTGTCAAGTTTCTCAATGAAGGTCTCAAAGCAGCTTGTAGGGGAGCGATAGATAGTAAAAATATTGATCGTGTGCTCAAATATAGTTAAACAAGCAGCAGCACATTCAAAGATTTTATCCACATTTAGTTCTCTAATATTAAGAAAGCTAAGGTTGGCATTGGTACTTTGACTATTTATACCCTCTCTTACCATTATAAGTACACCACCATGTTTATGGGATTGTCTACAGTATGAGGCAGCTACATAATAATCGGGAATAGAAACTGAAATGTTATTTAACCAATGTTCAATGACACAAATGACATGAGGATGTTCTTCTTGTGCTAATATTTCCAGCTCATTGAGTTTGTTACTTAAACATTGCACATTTATCACTAATATGTTTAAGTTACTGTTTGTATTGTAGTTGGAAAAACCACTGTCATCTTGATGTCACAACTCTTCCATAGATCTCACATTTAAATTAGTATCCTTTTTGAAGAAGAAGCGGTTTACTATCGTACCCAAAGGCCAAATAGAGGGAGATTTAAAATTTTCAAGGAGTGGGTAATCCACACCTATTTTGAAGGCCGCATGAGAACTTTTCCCCACTATCTTATCACATGAGACACATTCCACTTCGAGTTTATCCTTTACATGATTTCTTATATCTTCGATAGAAGTTTCATTGTGAAGACGGCCAATGTAAACAAATGCTGTAAGCTTGTCAGAGTGAAGGTTAGTTTTCCCCAACTCAGACCCTGTACCTATAATCCTAGCAGTATTACGCCGGTTTTGTTTACTTTCAACCAAAGTGAAACCATCTGCACTATTTCGAGAGATGTTTACCTTGGGATTAAGGACTGTTTTCTTCGTTGGTGAATCAGCTTTAGGAATTAGTTTCGAAGCAGTTTCCAGCTTCTTAGTCTTTCGTTTTCTGGTTGAGATTTGTCAGCCACCGTCACAGGATTATCCAAGTATGTTGTGTTTCCTGATTTAATCTGATAATTTAATAGAATTCTTTATGGCACTAATCTCGGCTTTCAAGATTTCAATGTCTGCCGCCATATTGGAAACATTAAGAGTTTCTTTACTACGGCAAGGTAAACACTTCCAGAATGTACAAGGGGACTCTAAAAACTGCTTTTATTGTGAGCACGTTCAAACCCGAGCATTTTGAGTGGTAGATGCAGGGACAAAATCCACATGGGAGAATTTTATCATGCGTTAATACGTCTTTTCGACAAGCACCACACAAAAGGTTAGCAGCTAGAGCCGCCATACTCCATGCATGACTGGTACTTTACCAGCTTTCCACTACTTTTCTATTTACCACCTCCCATGATGTGGGTCTAGAGGTTAGATTTTACTAGTAATCCTTTATTAAAATTATTTCCTGTTTGGCGTTACCTAGGGTGTTTTATATGGGGTAGTTGCATCAATGATATTTGCTTAGGTAAACAGGAAAAAAAAGCTGAGACATAATGGCATTAAGTTTTCTAACAAAAATAAGCATTAAGAAATGAGCTAGTTACCCTTCATTTTGTGAAATTGTATTGAATCGATGTTTTAGAGAGGCCAGTTCTTGAGAAAAAGCATGTTTTGAAACATGATGAATGCACGCCAATATCATGTTGATAAATTTTTAATGTGATTACATCTTGTTTTTGATTGTTTCTCAATGCATTTAGTTTGTGATAAGAGGCCATTTTGTTTATGCTTATATGGTTTCTGTATGTGTCTGTTAGGTGAACTATACTAAACTGATATCCCAGTATTGAACTTCTTGAAATTGTTTCGGGATTGATTACTTCGAAACTTCACAATAGCTAGGTTGTCTTTTCAATATCAAATATTAAATTTTAACCATAAGGTCCACTCCCTTTGGAAACAATTTTGCGTGCTTTTTCATTCCTTACCTAGGAGTATTTATTTTCTAATTGAAATATTTGACTAAAACAATATCCAAACTTTTACCATGATTATGAAAAAGACAGTAATTTCAATCAAGGAAAATTATTAAGAAATCTTTGAATGTTATTGCTTTTAATTTTCGCTGACACTGTCGATGCATGTAATAATAAATTTCCCAATGAAAATAGTAAAGAATAAAATAAAACCAGAAGAGAAAGGTACTGTTTATAAAGCCACCATTTCATTTAAGTGCGAGATTTTTCCTTTATTATTTCAGTCAAATATAACTTGTAATTAGGACATAGCAAGCCATGATGATCTATATGTATGATATACTTAGAGATTTTTTTCAGAATAAAATCTAATGCCACTGAATATTAAATTCAATATTAACAGAGTTAAGTTCTCATATTTTGTCAATAAAAGATAAAGGTTTCAAAGTATAGTGCAGGTATCCAGAATGTGATATATAGAAGCAGGAGGTAGTTTAAAATGTTAATTTGGGTAAAACTATGTAAAAATATCTATCTAATATACAAATCTCTGTAAACTCAAACTTGTCAATTTGCCTGGGCTTGTTTTATTGCCAGAATGGGAGTGTTGGAAGAATCATGTTAACTTGCTCCATGAGTTAAAATTTAGATGGACATAGTGCACCTGTGCACACACAGTTCATCACCTTTAGCTAAAAAATCTTAATTATTATAAAAAAACTAGCAAACTCCTATCCATCATGTATGATGGGTCTTAATTTCAGTTTTTTAATAAATAATGCAACATTTAAATATAGTTGACTTAATATATAACTTATCAATACCCTAATTCTCTTGATAAATTCTAATCAGGATGGAATTTGAAATTTAAATTTTATATTAGCAAAATTCCGAAAAATTACGAATTCGATTCCATTGAAAACTAAGCAGTTAGTGAGAATCACACAAATGCACTGCTTTAAAATCGAGTTTGCGTTAAAATTCTGTCTTTCAAAAATCTTCTCCTTCCTCGATGTAATATTTCATCATCTTGATCTCCACAAACGAATGTATAAATGTACTCTTGTAAATTGGTTTGATAAATAAAAACTCCAATATGGGCGTAATTTTGTCTCTGCTATTTAAATATCATAGTTTACATTCTCTGAAACTCAGTAAATTGCCTCCTCTTCATAAATTCTGATATTAGTTCCTACCAGTAATTCGGTATGGACTTAAAATCCCCATGTATTCTTGTGGGAAAATGAATATATTCTAAATTCACCTTCACCATGGTCAGGTTTTCATGGCATCACAATAATTGTACTTTAACCTAGTGCCTCACTGTACTTTAGGGTGTCATTGAGTATTGCCAGGATGCTGCGGCACAGTATAGTTAGATATGCCTTAGGTAGGCATCCAAAACATTTGGTCTGCGCATTGTAGAAGTTAGTTTTAGGAAGCCTATATTGCATGCTGTTCACATTATAAATATACCATATAAATGTTTGAAGTGCATTCTTATTTTTCAGTCTCTTATTTGTTCCAATTTTCATTCACAATGACATGTTTTAGTTCTTTTTCAATGGGCAATTTTTGTAATATAAATACAGTAAACCTTTGCAATAACGAAATTGAGGGGACTGAAAAATTGTCATTTCGTTATTGAAAATTTTGTTATTGCAAGACTCCATGTGTGTATGCAACACACAATGTTGTCGCGACGACATTGGGTAACGGTTAATGATAATCGTGCAGTGACTTTTAAATGATTTAATGAGCAATGAATAGATTACCTGAGGGGTGACTCCTAGGATACCGACTTGGGGTCGCTGGTGGACCGCGGCCACTATTGGGAGGCCCAGAAGCAGAGCGTCCAACCTGGGGTCGCTGGGGGACCGCAGCAACTAACAGAGGCCCAGAAGTGGAACTTGTGGTCACTGGGGGACCGCAGCCAACTGTTAGTGCAATAGCTTGGACGTCGTACTTATGGTCACTGGTGGACCACGGCCAACCCTTAGGGCACATAAGTCGTTGGGAGTCGGAATCAGACTGTCTCTCGAAACGAAATGCACGGCTTATATAGTCCCCGGAGGCGGGCTAACATTATAATGTAACTACAGTTGTGCCTACATTGTAGACACAACGTCGTCCCGCCTCACGGTCGCTACAATGCCGCGCAAGCTACAAAGTAGCGGCGTGGAGCCACGGCGACGGAGTCGCCGATCGCCCACAAAGTAACCCTCACAACAACACCCCCCCGGCAATCTAGATCCCGGGGCAGGAATACAGGTGCAAATATCAAAATATCAAACAAAAATGTACAAAAGCAATAATTAAGGCACTATAGAAATTGCACTATTAAACACTGAACGACAAAATATTATGAACACATATAAAAAAGTTTTGAAGTAAAGGTTCTTGTTCACTAGGCCACTTAGTAAACACAACATAAAAGTTTTTTGGAGGATTATTCACTTCTCAACAAGAAAGTGTCCAATACAAATAACAAATTAAATTGAAAAAATCACTTTAAATATAGTTCAGATATGTCCTAGCATAAGCAAATAAGCAGAAATATATTATAATTAGTTTTTAGGGTAATCACTTAACACACAATATTGTACTAAAATTTCACTTAAAAAACACTTTGATTCACACGTATGTGTCCTTAAAACTCCTTGGCAGTCTTTCCTCCTCATACTTGTTATCCGGCTTCCCGGATGGAAGAACCTTTTCTCCCCGTCGTTTTAATTTTAGAATCTGACGTCGTCTTTTATTGTGGCGCTTTCTTCTATTGCTCGTTGATGTGGTAGACGTTCCAACTGTGAGCAGGGTTGTTCCAGAATCTCTCCCTGGGGTACGCGGAAGTCCGTCATGCACGCCTCCACACGTGTCTTCCTCCAGGGAATAGAGAGGGCTGCCAAAGATTTGTTCAAGACGCCTCGCTCTTCTCCCTTCCTTCGTGTCTGGTTTGAAGCCGACATAGTAGTCCTCGAGCTCCCTCCCAGGCGTCGTGGGTCGTCCATCCTCGGTGATCTGAATATTTTCATCGATCCAGAGAAAGGACTCCTGCTGCTCGTACGCTGACCCGTCCTCCACTAGCCGATGGGTCGGTCCTGTTCCTTCGGCTCTTCCGAGGTCACCCTCCATGGCCTTGGCCGTAAGTTGTATCGAGGAGTTAGGGTATTTGGAGTTGTATTTGGTGAAGGTAAGGAGGGACTACAAGGCGTGTCCTGAAAGAAGGTTGAAGAGGGGGAATTAGGTTCAGGTGTGCTCTGGAGTGGAGGAGGCGGTGGACTGCAGGGTTCTTCCTCGCCTAACATATCGGGGACGGTGGGTTCTGGGCCCGGCGGTAGAACACTAAGGTTTCTTTGGTGGGCAGTAACTATGCGCCCATTCTCAATATCTCTTATATCGTATGTGACAGGACTCCTGCGCTTCACTACTTCGTACGGGCCTAACCATCGGGACACCAGTTTCCTAGCTTGTCCCTGCTTTAATGCCATATTTCTTAGCAAAACTAACCGACCTACGTCTATCGGCGCCTCCGTTGCCCTTTTATTGAATTTATCGTGCTCTGCTTCCGTGTTAGCCTTGCTGGATGCGAGAGCTTGAGCATGGGCGATTTGAAGTCGTCTTTTCATCACATAGCTGTAAGGTGGCTCTTCAGAATACGTTGGGACAGATGGCGTTAAAATGTTGTCCCACGGCATCACAAGTTCCCTTCCATGCATGAGAAATGCAGGGCTAAAACCAGTGATTCGATGTCGACTGTTCCTATACGAGAATAATGCAAAACTCAAGTGGTCATCCCAGTCCCTATGGTCTTGGGAGACGTAGTGAGATATTGTGGCCGCGAAAGACTGATGAGCCCTCTCAAGCCTCCCATTAGCTGCAGGATTGTAAGGCGAGGTGTAAATTGTCTCGATCTTCAGAAGCTGACATATATTTTTCATTAATTGCGAAGTAAAATTAGCGCCTCGGTCAGTCAATAGGTACTTTGGCACCCCATGCCGGCAAATAATATTTTCTACAAATACTCTTGCCACTGTCTCTGCAGACTGGTCCGGTATAGGAAAGGCTTCTGGGTACCTGGTGAAGTAATCCTGGCAAGTCAGAATGTAACGGTTCCCTTGATCCGAGACGGGTAATGGGCCGACAATATCAAGAGCCAACTTCTCCATAGGGTAGGTTGCTTCTACTACAGGCTGAATCGGCACAATTGGTGCTTTTAATTTCCTTTTCTTGCAATTCAGGCATCGTTGTATGAACTCTTTAGTGTCCACATAGCAACCCTCCCAGTAGAATTGCCTTTGAATGATCTCAAGGGTTTTCTGAAGTCCCAAGTGCCCAGCGAGTGGATTATCATGGCACCTTTCTAGGATATATCGTCTCATGGATTTCGGGGCACATATCACTCCCTGTAACTCAGCTCGGTTTGTTTGGACTCTGTACAAAACACCTTGTTGATCGTAAAAATATTGAGGATCATGCTCTTTAGCTAGTTTGTGCAACGCTGCTAGTTCCTGGCAGTCTCTTTGTTCCCTTGCAATCCTATCCTTGTCCCAGACTGGCACGAAGGTCACAGCGTCGTCAACAATGGAGTTTATCCTTGGAGGTATTCTTGAGAGGCTGTCTACATGTGACATGGCTCGTCCCGGCCTATATTGAACGTTATACGTATATTCAGATAACTCCAGTATCCATCGAGCTAGTCGTGGCTTGGGCTCCTTTAATGAGAGAAGCCACCTTAATGGTTTATGGTCGGTTCGAAGGGTGAATATCCACCCGAGAAGATAGACTCGAAACTTTTTAGTCATTTCCACCGCTGCTAGACACTCCAACTCGGTCGCCGAGTAGGATTTTTCGGCTTTTCTCAGTTGTCTACTTGTGCATGCGACGGGATGTTCACCATCTTCGAACTTTTGTGAGAGAATTCCACCAAGGGCGCATTGAGAGGCGTCTGTATCCAAGATGAAGGGCAGAGAAAAATCTGGAATTCTCAGGATAGGTTGCGTGTGGAGGCATCGTCGCAACTGTTGGAAGGCTCTCTCTTGTTCTTCTCCCCAGATAAATGTTGCACCTTTTTTTATCAGCAAGGTCAGTGAACTTCCTATCTCTGCAAACCTTGGGATGAATTTTCGGTAATAGCCTACTAGCCCTAAGAAGGACTGTAGGGAAGAGACGCTGGTTGGCACCGGAAATTTCTCGATTGCGCTTATTTTTTCCTTGTCTGGCTGCAAACCATTATCGGAGATGATGTGACCTAAGAACCTCACCCGGCTGCGGAAAAATTTGCATTTCTGAGGCTTGAGTTTCAAATTCGCGTTCCTGAGCCTGAGGAACACTGCACGAATACCTTCTATGTGCTCCTTCCAGGTACCATCATATCGAAGAATGTCGTCTATATAGCATACGCAACCCTTATTTAACATTCCCTCTAATACCTTACTCATCAACCTCATGAAAGTAGATGGAGCATTGACCAACCCAAAGCTCATCCGGTTGCATTCAAAGTGGCCATCCGGAGTGCTGAATGCTGTGTACTCCTTACTCTGTTCATCCATCTCCACCTGCCAATATCCGCTACAGAGGTCCAAGGTGGAAAAGTAACGTGCACCTGCCAGTTTGTCAAAGGTCTCGTCCATATTCGGTATGGGGAATACCTCTTTCTTGGCCACGTTGTTTAAGGCTCGATAATCGATGCAAGGACGGTATTGAATTGGCTCTCCTTGAATGGTCTTCTTCCTCACTAAGATCAGTGGCGCTAACCATGGGCTATTTGACGGTGATATGACTCCTTGGCTAAGCATATCTGCAATTGCTTTATCGAGTGCCTCTCTCTGAGAATGAGGCACTCGGTATGGTGGCCGTTTTATCGGTCTCGCTCCTTCGACATCGATAGAGTGCTTGACTAATTTAGTACAGCCAAGGGGGACATCAGCATACACAAAGATGTCGGAGAATTCGGTGATGAGTCTCTTTAATGGATCTATTGCCTCAGGTGGCACATCACTGAAGTCAAACGAGGGTAATAAATCTTCCCCACCCACGTTTTCCGGCCAGATTTCTACGTTCTCTACGTCAATTTCATTTACGAAGGGAATGGTTAGACCTTCGTCAAATATTCCATCCTCGTTGCCGCTACTCCATGGAACTACATCTTGGAGAATAGACGGCGCTGCTTTGTCCTCGACTTTCCCTCTCGCCGGCATCTCCATATTACTTAAGCCGGGGAGAACTGCATTCCGTTCGTTCACATCGCCATCGAAATGGGGGATGACATGATCTACATGCCCCATTCCGTCCTGTCTGTACGTTTCCTCGACTTGCTCCGGACCGTCCGTAGCTGGTAGATTGTGGTTGGTACACAAAAGAGCTGAGCAAGACCCTTCGTCGCCCGAAATATCCTCAAGTACAGCAACTAACGGTTCGACGCAAACAACCTCTCTCTCCTTCCCTGACTTTTCCCTATCTTTTAAGTCAGAGGGAGCTGTGTTTCGCCCTCTCCCGTCGCCATTGCTTACAATAAATTTATTTTCGGCGGCCCTATCTTCGCTTAGCAAACTCTTTAGTACTACCTCACTCTCTGAACCCAATGGGGACGCGGCGAGCCTCTCAGCGTCGCTATCACCTCCCTGATTGACATTCTCGGTGGTCCAAGCATCTCTCATCTTTGACGTCCATTCATCCGGAGGAAGTGAAGAAAGCGTGACGAACTCTTCGTCGTTGCAGGTATCCCAAAAAGGGTTCGTGCTCGGGCTGGGCAACTCTTCCGTCTCCTCTTGGTAATCCTCATAGTTTCTGTGATCATTCCAAAAAGGATTCGTACTTTGGAATACTCGCCGTTCTCTGTCTGATCCGTAATTGTTGGTGCTTTCCTTGTCCTCCACCCCTTTTTGAAATAATTCCCCGCTTCCTGTATCCGGAATCGAAACTTGCGGATTTGGTGCAGGAATTTCCTCAGGAGTTGGCATCGGGGGGTCATTCTCAAACGATATTAGGTCAATATCTGTACTCCTCACATTGTAAGGTATTAACTTCACCGGGCCAAGATTTCTGTTTCTCATAATTTCGTTATCTAGTGATATCAGACTACCATATTTCTGCATAAAGTCTAGTCCAATAATTCCATCGAAGTTATTTGAGCCAAGATCGATGATTAAGGCATCATGTGGAAGTAATTCACCATTAATTACAAATGGAACATTACATTGTCCCATTATTGGCAAAAGATGACCGGAGGCACTCTTGATTGGAAATTCGTATGGTGTTAGCTTTAGCGAGCCAAAAGGGAATACCTTTTTGTGAACTATCGTCACTGCCGCACCGGTATCCACTAAAAACCTATGCACCTTGCCAAGGATTTCGGTGCTTACTGTAAGGCCGGCAGCAGGCGTTATTTCAAGTACTAATTCTCCCCCGACCGCATGGTCGGGGATATCACGTTTCCCTGGTCACACGCAGTGACTTTATTGGGGCATGAACGAGGTTGGTGCCCTGACTGCTTGCAGATTCCACATAACAACAAAAGACACTGCTTCGAATAATGGCCGTCTTCTCCGCAAGAGAAGCAACTTAGAGGTTTCCTATTTTGTTGTTTGCAGTTTTGAGATACGTGACCCATCCTTCTACACAACTGGCATTTCCTACCGGTATCAGCTGCGGGGCTTCCATATTGGCCTTTAGGTGGTTCATGGTTTGACATATGATTGGGTGTTGGAACCTTTGGTAGAAAAGGATTCCGTGAGGCGGCCCCTCTTGAGATATCGACTTTCCTTTGGATCTGGCCGGCATTAGTCCTTTGTCCTCCATGATTTAAGTTGCATAGTGATAACTGCGGATGCCAACTCTGATCCCAAGATAGCGAATTAATCTCTGCTCTTTTTTGTTCATAGTTTCGCACATTAGATTCTTCCTCTATGGCGTATTCTTCGGCCTCAAGAATTGTCTTAGGATTCCTTACTAATACAAATCGGCCAATTTCTTCACGAAGACCGAGAAGAAACTGTGCTAAAAGCCGGTTCTCCATCAACAACGTCGCGTCTGAGACATTAGGGCTTCTTGTTGCTTCTAACAACTGCCTGGCGATCTTCCGGAGCCTGGTAGCATACGAAGATACAGACTCCAATCGTTGCTGAGTGCAGTTGGCAAACATTCGCTCCAACGCAAGGGGCGAAACTCGAGGAGCGAATCGTCGTCTAAGATGAGATGTAAAGTTCTCAAACGATCCTAAAATGTGGGGATTTGCACTCACGTAATCGGCGGCAGTGCCATATAGACGAAGACGAGCTACGCATATGGTTTGGCTTTCGTTCCATCCCGAAAGTTCACTGACAACTTTCAACTTATCTACGAATTGGTCTATCGTCAATTCCTCTTCCCCGCTAAAGTTTGGAATAAAATGTATGTTGTTTCCTATCAAAGACGTAGTACGAGGAGGCTCAGGCACTGAACGTTGGTCGTTATTTTGAGATTCTAGACCAAAAACTGAGGAAAAATCGATTAAATTAGATTCTCTCGATTGGTCGCCCCAATCCTGATAACCTGAGTAGAAAGGATTCGAATATTGGCTCAAAGAATTCTGAGTCTGAGGGAAAGGATTACTATCGCCTGGAAATACCCAATCCATGATGTCCGTAAGTCACTGCACAAATAACCGATTATTTAACGTGGGTATCCTATGTAGGTAATGGAATTCCCTAGCTTTAGTCTAGGCAAGACTACTAAATCTATCCACTCCTAACTACAACGCGTTCCAACACTTACGTGATGGATCATGCACGCCGAATCGCTCTCACAATGAAGCGGCATTATCCCACTTCTGACACCAAATAATGTCGCGACGACATTGGGTAACGGTTAATGATAATCGTGCAGTGACTTTTAAATGATTTAATGAGCAATGAATAGATTACCTGAGGGGTGACTCCTAGGATACCGACTTGGGGTCGCTGGTGGACCGCGGCCACTATTGGGAGGCCCAGAAGCAGAGCGTCCAACCTGGGGTCGCTGGGGGACCGCAGCAACTAACAGAGGCCCAGAAGTGGAACTTGTGGTCACTGGGGGACCGCAGCCAACTGTTAGTGCAATAGCTTGGACGTCGTACTTATGGTCGCTGGTGGACCACGGCCAACCCTTAGGGCACATAAGTCGTTGGGAGTCGGAATCAGACTCTCTCTCGAAACGAAATGCACGGCTTATATAGTCCCCGGAGGCGGGCTAACATTATAATGTAACTACAGTTGTGCCTACATTGTAGACACAACGTCGTCCCGCCTCACGGTCGCTACAATGCCGCGCAAGCTACAAAGTAGCGGCGTGGAGCCACGGCGACGGAGTCGCCGAGCGCCCACGAAGTAACCCTCACAACAATGTCATAAGGTACAACTAGCATTCAAAATTCTTAGACTAGTTATAAAATGGGTGTTTCTTTCACATGAAAAATGAGGTTTAAGGATCTAAGATTTGGTTACAATCATTTCTTGGAATCATATGTATTCTGTATTTTATATATTATAGCACATTTTTACAAATCTACTTAAAATTTCTCTTTCTAATGCAAAAATTCCAGGAAAATGGAAGTTACAAAATAACTAAAGTATACAAAAAATAATTTCATGCATGCACCAAACAATAGTTGGTGCACAAAAGATAGGAAATTCAACTTTAGTTTCAAACAGTAGGATGAACAAGAAAAGTAAACAAACCATTTACAGTGAGGATCATCACACATTTACAAATTTTAAAAGAGTAATGAGTGTGTTTATAAAAACAAGACAATCTTAAGTGAGCTGTTCCTCATGAACCAACTGGAAGAAACCTTTCATTAAATAATACTTGTCATAAACTTAGAACACAGAGGCTTCATCGCACTATTTTGGAACTACTTTTTATTAAAATAGATCACAAGATCAAGCTCATGGCTTTTTTTCATGAATTTGCATATCTTTAAACAGTTTTGAAGAACTCTGTTATATTTTTTTGTCTTTGTGTATTACTGAAAGCATTTAAGATTACACTCTGAATATTGCATATTGTTTTTCCATAATCATCTGGAAGATCAGTAAATTGTAACTGCAAATTTTGCAGTACTGAAATCGCTCTTAAAGCATCAGCCCTGGTGTGTTGGACTATTTCTTATGTATCATCATCTGAATCACTATCAGATGCTGTTGTTTCTGTATAATTAGGCTGTGAAGATGATCCAGCTATGCAAATTTGTGGGTTTGCCACAGTACAACTAGTTGCAATGTCACTGTCAATGATGGCAAAAGCTTCTTCATTTATGTTAATAGCACAAAGTCCTTCTGCCTGTAACAGTTTAATTTCTGGCAATAAACTGGGCTCAGATTCTACCATTGAAGTCTGAACTGCTGCTTGGTTATCACTTGAAAACTGAAATCCTGCAGATCTCCAGCAATTTTGTACTGTTGTGGGACTAACTAAATCCCATGCTCTAACTACAGCTCTCATAGCGTGTAGCTAAGTCCATGATACAGTCCTATGCCCTTTCTTCTGCAGCTCTAAAATAAATAGAACATTAAAGGTTTTGTCTTTAAATTTATTATCTTTAAAATCTTTATTATCAAAGTCTTGACTGCAAATAGTGGAATATAATTTTTCTTTTCTCTATACGACTACATGCTTCTTTTAGTGAAATAATGTGTAATATATTTGACTTACCATGCTGAAATAATATATGTTGCAGGGCTAATTTCCTATAAAATGTCTTGAAATTTTGAATAATACCTCTATCTAATGGCTGAGTCATTGATGTGGTGTTCTTAGGCAAGAAGAAAACTTCAACATTGTTCAACTTCAGTCCTTCAATGATGTGAACTGGTGCATGATCAATTAAAAGACAAACCTTCTTATTTTTACCAGATGCATATCGTTCCAAACAAATAACTTGTTGACGAAAAATATCTACAGTAGTCCAGGCTTTTTTAGTGGCAGTATATTTGCACCCAATCATTCAATATTTATGTTTTTAAAACATCTGGGGTTTTTGAATTTTCCAATTATTTCAGGCTTGAGCTTGTGGTTTCCACTTTGATTGCAAGTCAGAATAACTGTAATGCGCTCTTTACTTTTCTGACCACCATGGCATTTTTCGCCCTTTTGCGCTAGAGTTGAGGCTGGCAATGCCTTATAGAAAAGTCCAGTTTCATCTAAATTATATCTACACTCTGGAGGATAGCTGGAAATTTTGGGATCATTTAACATATGCCATTCATTTACTACGTCTTCACTAATTTTGGCCTCTTCTCCACAGAGCCTCAAATTCACTATATTGTGGCGAGTTTTAAAATTATCAAACCATCCCTTGGAGAATTTGAAGTCTTCTGAAATATTCAACTTAAGTGCAAAATATTTCGCTTTTTCTATCGAAAGAGGTCCAGAGATAGGCAGATTATCCCTACGACACTCCAAAAAGTAATTAAATAACTGTTCTTCTAATTCTGCTTGCTGTGGTTTCGAAATTTTTTTTGCTTTAGATCCACATTCTGTAAGGGCATTTAATATTTTGTCTCTATCACGGATGATACTGCTTAAAGTTGAGGCAGGTATGGTAAACTTTGCAGCAATACTCATCTTGGATTCTCCATTTGTTTTACTCGTCTCAACAGCATCAAGAATTTCTTTTTTCTTTCCCAAAGAAAGACGTTTTCTATTCTTTTTTCCCGAATCCATTTTACTTATTAGTATCAATTTCCTCCTGATTATTAAGGATACTTTGGATTTGCACAAGGAAGGAAACATGCACAGATGAAAATGGTTTTCACGTTATTCGCTGCGAGGCATATACTCTTTTATTTTAACATGCTGTAACTTTGGTTAGCCTGTTTCAGATGGTCATATTTTCAGGAACACCCGAAGACGTCACATTTTACTAAATGCTAGCAGAACATGGACATAGGGGATAGACTCGCTCTGAATTTCTTTGTTTTGAATAGATAATCACGACGAACGGCATAGAACATCTAGCTCATACCCTGCTTTTCTTCTCATGGTTGTACATTCACTTTATAATGCAAGTACTTAGGTTCACTTGATATATTATAATTATCCGTTTCTGATAACTTAAGTTAACATAATGATTCCGCAAAATTCATAAGCATAGCGCTGGTCTATGAGCCCCTGCTCCCTCCGAATTTGTTGTGCTTTTTGTAAATAAAAACATCTTAAATTCCTAACAAGTTCGTAGCGAGCGGCACCTCATGGACAAGCACACATGTTACTTTTAAGAAAATTTGCGACTGGTTGTAACAAAACATCAGGACATTTGGTAAATTTGACATCGTATCTTCTATGAAGAGGATAAAAATTACATTTCGTTATTGAAAACTTTCGTTATTGCCCATAAAATTACATTACGTAAAGCGGCGGGACCAAAATTTGTTTCGTTATTGAGTGAATTTCGTTATTTCGGAGTTCGCTATTTCGAAGTTCTACTGTAATGATCACATATTGATATACAAACTTAGAATTCAACAGTGTTCAACGATTTCATACAAAGTTGGATTTAGGGGCTAGTTTTCCTTGATAGAAGGTAACTTTAAGAATAATTCAGTGTTTTTTTCTGCATTTGTATTCAACCCTTTCAATTCCTAACTTTGCAAAAAAAATATTTCAGGCAATAAATCACTCTTATTCGTATTATTTTGTAGGTCTTGTGCTGAGCTGTGCTGATTTTAATGTGCTT
>OX388344.1:88367271-88408740 GCA_947579665.1 Sympetrum striolatum
CCACCATGTTGGTGCCTTTAAGGTGGGTCTCCTGCAAAAAAATGCAGGCAGGGTTGAGGTTGTGAATCAAGACTTTTAACTCTTCAAGGTGAGTGTAATAGCCATTACAGTTCCACTGTAATAAGAGAGACATAAGTAAATAGATGGGAGGGTAAAAAAGGTATGTTTAAACCCTGCTAGGTTATTATGTTGTCTGTACTTATCAGCGGTTGATCCCAATTCTCCTGCTCTTTTTTCGATCCAGGAGAATTTTTCTGCGTTCAGCCTCAGTGAGGACATCATCATCCTCCAGGTCCTCCATGCAAGGGGATGTCTTGGTGGGAGGCCTCTGAGAGGGTGTAATCTCAGTTTGTGTGGGATGAGAAGATCCAGGTGGATCTGTCCTAGGCAATGCAGTGTTTGTGTTCGAAGGTTGGGTCTTCTTTGTTTTATCCTTCTTGGGCGAGTCCACTAAATTATCTTTTTCTACCTCCATTTCAGATTCCGAGCTTTCTTTCTCATTCTTGTTATTTTTTGGTTTCTTCTTTCCGTCCAGGATACCAGTTTTTTCTATGACGTTCTCTGCTTGTGTTTGTACCTTGCTTGTTAATATTTCAGCCTCTTTTTTATTGCTTAAAGCAGCCTTTGGTTCATTACTAACACCAACAGGTTTATTCCCTGGAGGAACGGACTGGTAGCTTCTGAGTTCAGATAATTCACTTCGAAGTTTCTTTTGTTCTTCTAGGAGTTCCTTAACCAGGGTAAATAGTTCGCCCATGGTTGCCTGAGAAGAGGGACTGGCTACTACTTTCGAAAAAGGGATGGGAGGAGGTGGAGTCGCCATCACCTGTTTCCTGGCTTCTGTCACTGAGATCTTACGTACAGCTCTGAGCTCTTGAATCTTCTTTTCAGTGCGAAAACTAGGGCAGTCCTTAGACCAGGCAGAATGTTCTCCTTTACAGTTTATACAACGATGCCCTGAGAGACATTGGGTTCCCTCATGGGCCTTACTGCTACAGTCTGGGCAGATCTTCTCCCGACTGCAAGTGAACTTGGTATGTCCGAATCTGAAGCAGTTAAAACACCGCATTGGATTCGGCACATACGGTCTTATTCTTTCAACCTGGTAACCTAGCTTTACATCAGATGGCAACTGAGGAGTTCCGAAGGTGAGTATTAAGGAGGCAGTAGGTTTTAGAACACCATCCCTTTTCGTCATTATTCTTTCTACTTTTATGACACCTTCGGTGGCTAGCTCTGAGCACAACTCCTCAACTTCCATGTGCTGCACTTCGAAGCATTTTATAACTCCTTTGCTGTAATTTAGGCTCTGATGTGCATCAACCTTAACTGCAAAGGGACCAAGAGACTTCAGATTAAGGAGTTTTTTACTCTGAGCATCTGTTGTTGTTTCTACAAGCAAGGTTCCGTTTCGTAACTTCTTTGTTGAGGCTACTTCTCCCACAGTGTTCTTTATGGCTTTAGCCACCACAAATGGTGAAGTTGCGTTGAAATCTTTCCCATCATCCATTCTGCTAATTATTAGGTATCTTGGCACAGATATTTTGGCCTCATTAGCTTTGGCCACCATTTTTACTGGGCTCTGTGAGCGCAGTCTCTTTCCTTTTCCTTCCACTCTACTATCCACTTCAACAACTTCCATTTTAAGCCGCTACTTCGCCGAGTTCAGGACTCGTTGCCCCCCCTCAGCCCCGTGGAGGCGGCGGCGGGGAATGAGCTCTTTACTCTTTCGGTGTCGCTTTAGAGATGTTTTAGCGAAAGAGAGTTAATAAGGTATCACTCCAAGTGATACAATAAAAGGTCCTAGGACCAAAAGAAGCGCTGGGATACCCCCCAGCAGGTAGCAGAAGAGCACCGGGTTACCCCCCGGCAGGTAGCTCAAAACAGTGGATGGTGACCGGTATCCGAACCCGGTCGCTTACCAAGCCACTGTCCCCATGAGGGGACGGGTGGTCCTGGTCAATCGGCTGGGGAGCCCCCAGGCTCCCCAGCCGCGTACAAGCGTACACCAGTGGGGTAGTCTAGACCCACCAGAACCGCATTAGTCTTGCCCAGATGGTGGGATCTTAGCTATATCCTCCCGGTAGCCCTCGCGTTGAAGTTCAGCGCCCCCTTGTTGGGCTCCGTGGTCGGTGGGGAGCCCGGAGGATGAAGCAAAACTGCCAAATTATGGCTACCAAAAACTTAGGCGAAAATATAAATGAAAAGGAAGGGAAAATAACAAAAACAAAGAGTAGAAGCTGAAGCAAATACTAATAGAAACTATAGCGAAAATAATTGTAACAGCGAAGTTAGATACTTCGTTATTTCAAGTATTATTGAAGGAGCACTTAAAAAGTTATCTCCCTTTGCTATACATAGAGTGCTGAGATTCCTGGTTGGGGATGTAGCCTCAACCAAGTGCTTGAGGGATGGATCGCTGTTGGTGGAGGCGAGGGACAAAAGGCAGGCATCAAAGATCAAGACAGCCACCATGTTCCATGATGTAGCCATAAAAGTTGAAGCGCACAGAACCCTCACCTTCATTGAAGTCGTTATTTTCAGCTACGAGCTAGAGGGCATGGCAGAGGAGGAAATTTTAGAAGAACTAAAAGATCAGGGTAAAGTTTCCATTTCCGTTCGAGAAGAGACTGAAATACCCCCCTGGACATGGCTCACGATGTTCTTGTTTTGAAGCTGGTGGCTATAAATGCTCCATGGAAAGAGCCAGTTGGCTATTTCCTCATCAACGGCATAGATGGGAATCAGAAGGCAAACCTTGTCACTCAGTGCCTATACTAGGCAGAACAGGCTGGCGTGCAGGTTTTGTCTGTAACATTTGATGGCGCACCATCTAACTTTACTATGGCAAGGAAACTTGGATGTGTAACAGATGTAAAGAATATGTTGTCCTTATTCCCACATCCCGTGACCGCATACAATGTATATATATTTCCAGATGCATGTCACCTTAAAAAACTGGCAAGGAGTACCCTGGGAGAAAAGCGGTCATTGTTTCATAATGGCAATGAAATTTCATGGAAGTATGTGGAGGCCCTGAATGAGCTACAGGAGGGGGAGGAGTTACAACTTTGCAATGAGCTGAAGCCACGGCATATTTCATTTCATCGAGAGAAGATGAAGGTGAGGACTGCAACTGAAGTCCTGAGTAAATCCATTACCAGAAGCTTGGAAATCTGTGAAAATGATTTGAAACTAGGAAATTTTAAAGGCTCTAAGGCAACTAGGGACTTCATTAACATTTTTAATGATATATTTGATATTTTTCAACGCTAAGCAATTACAGGACATTAATTTTCAATTAAGACAAACAGGTTGTAAGAAAGCACTCCATGCAGATAATCGGAAGGATGTGTTCCAAAAAAACTTGAGATGGGTTGGGAATATATACGAAATTTAAAGATAGCTTCTGCCAATGGTCAAGTTGTTCCTATCATTGAAAGTCCAAGAAAAGTGGGATTCCTGGGGTTTTTAATATATATGAAAAGTCTTAAGGGCTTAAATGAGGAAGCCTGTTTGAAGAAAAGACTTTCTAATTTGCCTACTTACCGCCTGAGCCAAGTTCATTTGGAACTTTTCTTAGGATGTGTTCGAGCTCATGGAGGCAACAATAACAATCCAAATGCAAGACAGTTCATGTCTGCTTATAAAAAGTTGCTAATAAACAGCAGCATTGGATGTACATCAGGAAATTGTGTACCACTGGAGAATATTGTCATCCTCCATTGTTCTAATGGATTAAACCCAGTGGATATCATCAATGGGACTACTGATCAAGGCAGAAATATGACGTGCAATGAAACTGGAGCTATACATGATGGCCATTCCTACATCATAGACCCTCAGTCAGCAAGTGAATTTATTGACATGGTGGCGATACACATGCTGGAGAGAAATGGCAAGATACATATTCCATCTAATGAAGTTGTTTTCATCTGCCGGAAGTCTGAGAAAGTAATAAAATTCTGTTTGGCAGAAAATGGAGGCACTATTCTTCAAAATAAATACACCTCCCCAAGACTGACAGAGATGGTGATGGAAACTTACATCGGAGGTGGCTCAGCAGTCCCCATATTTGTCAGACCATAGCCATGGGCAGTCTCCCATGGAAAGGCACTCCATTCATTTGCTGAAGGCAGTAGTTATGAAGTACATAAAAAGAAGAATGCTTCAAATTTCGAAGAGGAGTAATTCTGGAGAATCGGTCCGTCATTTCTTCAACAAAATGGTTCTATTTAGGAGGCAATAATTCAGCAGCGTGTATTGGCTTACTACAACTAATGGAGGAATCATTCTAAGTAAATAAGGTAAGGTGATTCTAGAAAATTCCTCCTTGTATTTTGCATGATAAAGTGGCTACATTATTGATCCAAATGCGATTAATTCTGTATCTTTGTAGATTAACTTCTGTTCATTTTGAATTTTGTTTTCCTTGGAGTTAGCAGTTTTGTCTTTCTATTCTAGATCCTGTTGTGAATAAAGCTGAGTTCTGACTTTGTATTGAACCTGGATAAGCTTTCATCATGAGACATGATAAAAATTCTGAGACAAATAAGATGTCTCAGAGCACCAGCTTGCCTTTGTGGGAGGTGGTCTATATTCACTTTCTGATGGAATGTATTAATTTTCTGTGCTGGAATTTTATGACAGGTTAAGGTGTAGGATTGCAAGAATTTCCTCACTTGTTATTTCTTATATATGTTGCTTGTAATATGTGAACATTAACTGATTAATTTTATTTTCACTCATTAGCTGAAGCAGGGAAGTTGAATATTTATGATCTATGAATTTTTGTTTTTTTTTTCTTTTGACACCTGTATGTCATCCTCTTCCAGAATCTGTCATAGGTAAAACCTAAATTGGCAATTCAGCTGCAGATCATGTGAGGGGAAACCATGATTATGTTTCATCAAATGGCATATTATAGACAAATATAAACAAACGTTTAAAGATTTTAATCCTTCTGCTGGAACTCATCATCCTCTGAGGACTGACTTCCTTTTCTTTCCATTAATGAAAATGAACTCAGATATTTTAGAAGTTGTAAAATAATTCTTCATATGTTATTCACTAAAATTTGAGTTATCAAATCAGTTTAAATAATTATACTTGAGTTATTAAGTTTGTTTAGTAATGTTTATCATCATTAATTGTGACATGTTCTGCATTGATGTCTGAAGGTTCTGTATGGATTATCTGTATTCAGCCAGAATTTGTGTGTGGTGAATTATTGGTGAACGAGGAATTCACCTTTAGTGTAAAAGCTAAAGTGATTTGTTTTCATAAAAGAAGTCCTGTGTTCAGATAATGTGGTTTTTGCATTTATTATGAATGTTTAGGTTCGAGTTTATAGGAAAACCATGTTTGAATGTTAATGGTACGGAAAATGGTTTCCTTCATTTGCAACAATATATTCAGTACTTGATAAGACCTTTATCAATGTATTACGTGTTATTTTTTGAAAAATAAAGTGTCTTAATGATAGCAGTGTTATTTCATTGAAACTTTAACCTAATTTGGAACGTCTCCCAGTAAGGCTTCCCTTGCGACCAGATTCCAATAAATCTAATAATGAGCAGGCCCCACAGCGCAAAAGTAGAAATTTACCAAACAGGTAAAAAATAAAAGACAAACAGCGCGAAAGTAGAAATTTACCGAACATTTTATTGTGCTCTCGGCTGCACCTGCAAGTCTTGCATGGTATAAAAGTTCTCATATTCGTCATTTTGACAACTTTTTCTGCATTCAGCCCCAATTATGAATTATAACACCATTGCCACAAGCAGAAAATCTCTAATTGCCTTGATAAGCTATTATAATGCATTATAGAGTAGTAGTAATAGTAGTATTAAGATTTTTGGCACGTCAACCGCTAGGTTATTTGTGCCAGTGACTCAAAAAAAGGAACGGTTTCAATCACTACAAATATGGACAGAACATTGACATATTAAAATCTTAAAACAGCTAAAAACATGAAAACATCACCTAATAATGGGCTACGACAATAAAAGAAGATTAAATAAATAAGTTAATTAAAAGGCTTTTGCGCAATTGGGTAGGTAGTATTAGGGTTTATAAGGTGCCTCGACAGCAAAGGTCATGTTGCACCATATACAAAAGAGATATATGTATCATGATATTATATTTTTAACATAAATAAATAAATAAATAGGTACTTATTTCCCTAATTAATGCCCTGTTGCTCAAATTCAGAGTTTATCAAGCAGTCCGATTTGTTTTAGAAGAGATAAAACTGTGGAAATTTGGTCAACATCATCTCCAAGGATTGAGGACAAGTCCCCTCTGATCCCTAACACGCTACGTATCCCCTCATATTTCAGACACTCTAGCAGGAGGTGCCGAACAGTAAGAAGGGAGTCGCAATCCTCACAGCGGGGAGGGATCTTCTCTTCAGTGAAGAGATAAGAATGCGTCAATATAGTGTGGCCAATCCTAAGGCGAGTGAGAACTACCTCCTCTCTTCTACACTGTCTGTTAGAGGATTTCCAAGGACTTAGGACCTCCTTCACAGCTCGCAGTTTGTTCCCGGCAAGATCATTCCATTCTTTTTGCCACTGCAATATGGCTTTTCTCTTCAGGGAGCTTTTAAGGTCTTGAGCTAGTACCGTATTCCATTCTTTGTCACAACTTCTCAAAGCTGCCTTTGCTGCTGCATCTGCTTTTTCATTTCCTTGTATTCCTACATGCCCAGGAACCCAGATGAATAGAATGTCAGTATCTTTTTCTTTAAGCTCTATGAGCGAAGCCTGTATCATCTGGACAATGGGATTAAAGGGAAAGTATTCTGATAGGGACTGTAGTGCACTAATGGAGGTTGTGCAGATAATAATAACCTACCGTGCCTGTCTTTATTTTGGATAAGGCCACTTGTATGGCGAGGAGCTCTGCTGTAAAAATGCTGCATTCTGGATGGAGCCTCAATTTGAAGGTGCCATGGTTTTGGGATGAAAATGCACATGCAGTTCCCATTTCAGACTTTGAGCCATCAGTAAAAACAGGGGTGTAAGAGGGATAGAGATTAAGTATTTCTAAAAAGCTCTTCTGGTACTGCATATCAGAGGTGGATGACCGTGGGTGCAACAGCAGTCTTGTCTCACATTTGGGACGTGGGACTTTCCATGGAGGGATAGGTGAAAAGCCTGCTGCACATACCTCTGGAATAGTTATCCCAGATTCTTGAATAAAATCGTAAAATCTGATCCCAAGAGGTCTTGTAGCTCTTGGTCGTCGATTAAAAACATCTAAAAATCTGGGTTTAAAAACAAGGTTAAAACCAGGGTGGGAAGTCATAGATAAAAGCTTTGATAAATAGCTGCACATCAGAATGTTTCTGCGAACCTGTAAGGGGGGTTCTCCAGAGTCACAGTAAATACTCTGAACTGGACTGGTTCTGTATGCACCTGTAGACAGCCTAAGACCAAGATTGTGAACGGAGTTCAAAGGTCTTAAATATGATTGGCGAGCTGAGGAGTATATCAGGCTGCCATAGTCCAGCTTAGAGCGGACTAATGCTCTGTATAATTGAAGCATTGTGGTTCGATCTGCACCCCATGAAGAGTTTGTTAGGAATCTTAAAATGTTTAAAACCTTGGAACATCTATCTTTTAGAAGACCAATATGTCTTCTCCAGTTGAGCTTGCTATCCATTTCTAGCCCTAAGAACCTTGTGGTTTCGACGAATGGCAAGATATGTCTTCCCAGGGTAAGGGTAGGATATGGAAAAATTCCACGCTTCCTATAGAAGTGCATGCATTTCGTCTTGCTGGTGGAGAAACGAAAGCCACTATTGCTGGCCCACCTATCCAGCCTATTTAGGGTTAGTTGCAGCTGCCTAACTGCTCCTGATGGCTTAGACGATCTGCTAAATATAGCGAGATCATCCACAAACAATGATGACACCACAGGCGATTGGATGCAAGAAACTATATCATTTATAGCAATGGAAAAAAGAGTCACACTTAAAACTGAGCCTTGAGGGATTCCATTTTCCTGATTAAAAGACCTTGAAATTGTTTTGCCTATGCGAACTCTAAAAGTGCGGTTCTCTAAAAAATTTTTAATAAAATATGCCATGTGTCCCCTGATGTTCCAACTATGGAGGGTCTTCAAAATCTTGTGTCGCCAGGTCATGTCATAAGCCTTCTCAATATCAAAAAACACCCCTATCACATGCTGTTTTAAAACAAATGCTTCCTGGATAAAGTTTTCAATTCTCATTAGATGGTCCACTGTTGATCTGCCATGTCTAAACCCACACTGAACATTTGAAATCAGGCTCCTATTTTCAAGGTACCAGACTAGCCTCTTGTTAACCATCTTTTCCATGAGCTTGCACATGCAGCTGGTGAGGGATATAGGCCGGTAATCTGAGGGGTGGCTGCTGTCTTTTCCTTGTTTTGGAATAGGTATTACTAAAGCTTCCTGCCAAGCATCGGGAAATACATCTTCTGACCAGAGTTGGTTTATGGTCTTTAGTGCTTCTATTGTTGCTGCTTCTGGTAGATTTTTCAGGAAAGCATTGTGTACTCTATCCATCCCTGGGCAGGTGTTCCTGGTGTCGTTTATGGCAGCTAGTATTTCCCACATTGTGAAAGGCTCATTATAGGAGGCTGGAGGTTCTGCACTTTCAAAATTTAGGATGGCTTGCTCGACTTTCTCTTTAAGGCTTATGAAAGCTTGCTGGTAGTTACTTGTACTGCTCACCTCAGCATAGTGGAGGCCAAATGCCTCACTAATTTCATCTGGCATTATCAGAACTTTCCCTTCCAGTTTTAATTGCTTGACAGGGTGTGTGTGCCAAGTGCCAGTTATCCTTTTTACCTTCCTCCATACCTGTGGTGCAGGTGTACGATGGTTTATTGTTGAAACATAATCCCTCCAGGAGGATCTCTTAGCTTCTTTCACCACCTGACGAGCTCTAGCCCTTAGTCTCTTAAAGGCTATTAGATTCTTTTCAGTTGGGAATTTCCTAAAAATCCGTAGAGCTTTCTTCCTCCTCTGAATGGCCTCTGCACAATCATTGTTCCACCAAGGAACTGTAGGTCTCTGAGGTGCTCCAGAAGACAGTGGGACACTACATTCAGCTGCTTGAATAATGGCAGAGGTAAGTGCCATCATGTTCTCTAAAGCCCTTGAATTTGCATCAAAGGAGAAGGTAAATTTCCTTTGAAATTCTGCCCAGTCGGCCCTCTTAAGAATCCAGGAGCTTGGCAATTCATAGCTGGGGTTATGGCCACTCGTCATTGTAATAAAAAGCGGAAAGTGGTCACTACCACACAGGTCATCGTGCACTGAGAGATAAAATTTAGGGGCAATTGAATTAGAGCTCAAAAATAGATCAATGGCAGAGTATCCACCATTAGAGGAGTTAAAGTGTGTTTTTTCTTTGTCATTCAATAAAACCAGGTTAAAATCATTAAAAAACGTCTCCAAGAGACGTCCTCTTCCGTTGTGATCCCTTAGATCATCACCCCAAAGACTGTTGTGGGCATTGAAATCCCCCAACAATACAAAGGGCTTTGGTAACTGCTTAACTAGGTCTTCCAGGTTTCTTCTAGTCACTGGAGCCCATTCTGGCAGGTAAATATTGCAGAATGTGACCTCTGAGGGGGTAGCAATGGTGACTGCTAAAGCCTGGAATGGTGTCTGCAAGTTCACCTGGGAAGTGTAAAGGGCTTCCCTGATGAATGCAGCAACCCCACCACGACCTCTGTTGCCACTTAGGTCATCTACTCTAAAAGTCTTATAACCCTTCAATTTTGGGGAGTCAGTAGGTTTAAAATGGGTCTCTTGGATAAAAATGCAAGAGGGGTTGTAATCTCTCACCAAGATCCTAATTTCTTCCTGGCGTGTGTAAAAACCATTACAATTCCATTGAATTGTTAAAAACATTTAAAATAAATATATATAAATAAATAAATAAATAAGGTTTTCACATTAAAATCCAAGGATAAAATTCATTGACAATAAATAAATAAATAGGTAAAAACATTAAAAACCTTTGGCTTGCCGAACAAGCTTCGCTCTTCCCTTTTTCCTGTTTTGGAGGAAAAGGCGTAACTGCTCCTCATCCAGTATGTCCTCTTCCATCTCATCCCCCGTAGATTCCCTCAATTCGAGAGAAGAGGAGGGTATAGTATTACTTTTACCTCCTATGTTTGATTTCTCAAACGATTTAGGAGGTGTGATGTTTTTCTTAATAGGAGGAGCTTCAGTTTTCTGTGCACTGTTTTCTAGTTTCTGGCCTGTTGCTTTTGTATTCATTTTCTCCTTTTGTTGTACCTTGGTGGTCTTGCTGTTGTCTGCTGGAGGGTCAGTTTGACATCCCACACTTTCCTTTCTTATTTGGGTATTTGCCACCACTGCATAGGATTTGGAGAATGTGGGGCAGATCAGTGATCTGTACTTCCTCCTAGCTTCAAAATATGGTACCCTCTCTGTGACTTTAATTTCCATAATTTTCTTCTCTTCTAAGAGTTTGGGGCAGTCTCTTGCATACACAGGGTGGTTGCCCTCACAATTCCTGCAGTGTAAGGGGCCGCTGCATGGTTCCCCTTCATGCTTCTCCTTTGCGCATTTAGGGCAGGTGGACTTGCCCTTGCATGATTGTGCAGTGTGCCCGTAAGTATTGCAATTGAAGCAGCGCAGAGGGCTTGGGATGTATGGCCTCCTTGGGCATGCCTCATATCCAACATGGACCTTCTCTGGGAGCTTTTCAAGGGCAAATGTCAATATCACTGAGGTGGACTTTATCCTTTCTCCATTTTGTCTCTTATTAAGTCTGCGGCAGGAGATGACTCCTTGCGATGCCATCTCCTGTGCTATCTCTTCTTCTGAGACATAGAGAAGGTCGTAGCAGGATATAACTCCTTGGCAGGTGTTAAGTTTCTTATGGACCTCTACTATCACTGGTATATCGTGCAGCATCTTTGTGCCAAGGAGTTTGTCGGACTGTTTATCGTTGGCTGCCTTTATCAACAGGGTACCATCCCTAAGCTTTTTCACTGATTCGAGATTCCCTGAAACAGCATTCGTAAGAACTTTATATATGAGAAAGGGGGACACCTTGGTCAGATTTTCATTTTCTTTGGTACACTTCATTATCAGGTATTTTTTACATCTGTTAACAAAATCTCCCCCTCCCATTTCTGGGCGGGGTCTTTTAGGTGGAGGAGTAAGAAGATCCATATGAATTATGGATTTTTCATCCCTCAGGCTCCCCACCCACCACGGAGCCACACAAATTGGGACGCCGTATCGCAAACCGATACGGTCGCCAGGGCTACCCAAGGGATATAGCGCCCAGGATGTCGCTAAACAGACTGGGAATGGCCTCCGGAATGGTGGTGGCTCCTCCAAACCACACCCCCCCATTGGCCTCCACCAGAATGGTGCGTGCATCTCAAGCACTCGCACAGGACTGACGTACGCTAGAAAGGAATTTATCCCCAGCCATCAGTAGCCGATTGACCAGGGTGTGCTATTCCCTGGCCTCCCGTTTACAGCGAATTCGGGGCCAAAGAGGTGTGTTGTGCCAGAAAATAAAAATAGTCCAGTTGGACTAGACGAGCCTCAGCAGTTACTCTGCTGGTGGTTGGCACTCAACCTCCAGGACACCCATCTCCTCCTTACGGGTCTCCACGCACGGCAAACACGTGGGTGAATCCTCGGTCAGCTGGCATGACCGCACACAGACAGTTGATTCACGGGACTGCCCGGACTCAGCCCTTGCTGATCGAGGGGTTTGTTCTCGTGGTTTTCTCCCCGCCCAATTAGTCGCCTCTTACGACAGGCAGGGATGCCGCGGGAGTATTCTCCATCCCCCTACCCGCAGGGGTATTTTGCGCAATTGCGCAATTGTTCCAGGGTTAGAGGCGATGATACAGGCCTGATTCCCTGAAGAACTGTAGTGCCCTGTCAAGGTTTTCTGGGTTGTCACCTAAAATGTCTCTAATCTCTCCTCTGATGCGTAATTGGTCCCGCAAAACTTGGTATTTTTCACAATCCGTTCTTCAAATTAATATGAAGAATTGTGGACAGCAATTGCTTTGCCACTAACAGCCATTCCTTTTCTGTTTTCGGCATCTGTATAACAGAGTAATACGCGAATTCATTATCATTAAGTGAATCTTTATTAGTGTTTAGTGACTATTTAAAGATATAATAGTTTTTTTTAATAGTAATGAGTCAATGGAAGGTGAATAATCAGGAGAGACACCACCGCATACAACTCAAGTTACAGAACAGAGCGAGTTCCAGCCTCCAAGAAAAAGAAGGAAGGTGGAAGACCAACGCCTTGAAAAGGAATTTGAATTTTTAGCTGCCTGTTTGTAGAAAAGTAGTGAAGATGAATTTCACCATTTCAGCAACATTTTGGCTGCCAAACTGAAAAAATTCAGCAAAAGATCAAGATGTGCAATACAGAACAAAATATAAGGGGACTTTCTAAAAGCAAATATGGGGTTTTATGACCAAATTTATCCTCCAGCCCAATTGACTACCCTATCAAGGGACAAGTTTTCAATCCCGAATGAACCCACCTCAACATTCTAGTAATCCTTCCATTCATTCTCCAAACTCTTTTTCTCCATCATATTCTCAACTTCCCCATCATATTCAACCTTCTCCCTTGTATTCTCAAAGTCCTCAACCATTCCATCCATATTGCTCCGTTACCTCTGAAGATAGTCCAATAACAAATATTTCAACAGCTACTACATCTAATGGGTTAGATGGAAGAGGAGACTTTTAGTCTCAATCTCGCCCGAATAAAGCCGTTTTATTATTATTATTATTAGTAGTAGTAGTATTTATGAAGGTGCCTCGACAGCTGAGGCACCTTCATTTTGCACCTTTTCCTTAATATAAATTATTTAACATCAGACTGAATGTTTCAAACCTTCTTCTTAACCATACAAAAAGGTTGTGTCATATGTGCGCTAAAAAATTAAACCAATAAATTAATATTAAAACAATAGGTTTAAAAACATATTAAAAGAATAAAATAAATAAGTATTGGTAAAAGACCGAATAGAATAAAGATGAGCAAAAGTTTTCCCTTACATTTTTGAAAAAAGTTCAGTATCCTTCATAAAATCTAAAACTTTGTCCACCATCTTAGAGTCGTTCCCAAGGATTTCCTTCAGTGTGCCTGTTCCGAAGTGTTTCGCTCTATGTTGGGAATATTTTTGGCATTCTGTGAGAATGTGCTTCACTGTAAGGTGCGAGTCACACTCCTCACACTGGGGTGGAATCCTGGGGTTGCAGAAAAGGTATGTGTGTGTATATGCACTATGCCCTATTCTCAGTCGACTAATGACCACCTCTTCTCTTCTAATATTTCTAACAGAGGAGCTCCAGGGTTTAGTATCCTCTTTGATGGCACGCAGCTTGTTTCCAACAATAGAGGACCAACATTGTTCCCACCCTCTCAAAGCAATGCTTTTTAAATGGGATTTGAGATCATCCGCAATTACTTCTTCCCAATCTATATCTGGCTTCTTGGCTGTTTCTTTTGCTACCCTATCAGCTGCCTCATTCCCGAGGATATTAACATGGCCAGGGATCCAAAGAAATTTTATTTGTATCCCTCTGTTCCGTAGTGTACTCAGTAGGATTTGGACTTCCAGGACAAGTGGGTGTGAAGGTTCGTATTTTGTAATGGCTCTCAGGGCACTTATTGAATCCGAGCAGATTAGGATGGGCACTTCTGCGTCCAGGGAAGATTCCACAGCTAGCTTAATGGCCATGAGCTCTGCTATATTATTATTATTATCTTCCGAGGAAAATGTTGACATTCGTAATAGTATGTATTTGTATTAAGTCTAAGTGATTGTTAGCTTCTTAAGTTGTAATAAATAAAACTTTTCCTTTACCTGTAAGTAAATTTTCAATGAGAGCTTCACAAACTTCTGGAATGATGCAGTTTATGGATTGCTTGGATATTTTAAACAGGTACTGAAGACTAACCTATGAATCACCACTTGCCAAGAAACGTAAGAGCCAGCCTATCTTGGAACAGGAATGGCTTTCCTTAACGTTGTATCCTTAATCAAGATTTTTGGACCTACCATATTAATCAAAAATTCTAAATCACTCGGAGACATTCTTGTGAAATTTTAATATAAGCCACTGGCCGATTGAGACTTCAAGACTGCTAATGAACTTGAGCAACTATACTCTTCCCTGCTTGAGTACAGTTACGTTTGCCACCACCGGCGTTGTTTCTTATTCCTCTTCAGAGCGTAGTGATTATCTATCTATTATATATAGATGCTTCTCTGGATTCATTCATATACATAGGGATATAGATAGATAAATAGGGATAAGATACCAATTCACAGGCTAAACCACAAGCGTCATTGACTTGAAATTTTTACGACCTAGTGGCCATAACGTGTAACCGCCAGAAAAATTGCAATTTTGAGCCTCAGTGTCATGGGTTCGATTCCAGAGGGCCCCAAAGTCCCGATTTTTCCCATTTAAAAGCATTGCTCTGATTTTTGGGAATTTTTAAAAAATACTTCCTGGATAGGTAGAGAATCAATACTCAAAGATCCTCTAGATATGGGCATGGTCTATCGAAAACATTAATGACGTTTACAGAAAACATCCTGGGTTCAATGCAAGGACGATGCAAATATCTGCCCTTTAAAATACATTGAGGTAGTTATTCATCTTTTTTTATGTACTTATCGAAATGATAGGAAGTTCTTGCTTTGCTAGAAGATATATATAAAGAATGGGTTTAAGAAAAAAAATTAGATAAGACTGTACTGTTCCTGGGTTCGATGCCAGAGCAAATTACAATTTCTCATATAAGGAATATATGTGAAAAGTAAGACGTCGTTTGAGGCAGTGCACCCAATATTGCTGCTTGAATTTTCACCTATAGATAGAGATGGTGATCTTATGTTGCGCTGCTTAGTAAGTATGACCAGATGACCGAGGTTTGATGCCTGACGAATAAATTGCAGCGAATTATAAGAATAGGTTAGGTTAGGTATTGGGTTTATGGTGCATCGACGGCTAAGGTCATTTAGCACCTTCGGTAGAATTAATTTTTTTTCTGATTAGATATTTTCAAACATAGTCACAGTAGGTACGAAGGTAAACAAACATTTAAACTCAAGAGAGCTGTCATGTTAATTATATTTAGATCTTCCTTATGGGTTTTCAGATTAGAGAAAATAACTCGGCTTCCCTAAGGAAATTCAATATTCTGTCCACCATGATGGGGTCGTTACCCACTATTTCCTTCATTTCTCCTCTGATGTTGTGTTTATCTCGTCTCTCCAGGTAATGGGGGCATTCGGTGAGAATGTGTTTTATAGTAAGTTGCTCGCCACCACAATACTCGCATTCTGGTGGTTCTTTCTCTCTTGTGAAAAGATATGAGTGAGTTAGTTTGCTGTGCCCTATTCTTAGTCTGGTGACCACAACTTCCTCACGCCTATTATTTCGAATAGAAGATGGCCATTCCACGGTATCGGGTTTAATACTGCGTAATTTATTTTCTACGATCAAGGACCAGCGACTACACCATTTCTGTACTGTTTTCTGTTTTAATAAATTTCGTAGATCTACTGCCAATATGTGTGGGTCTCCTATTTCATTCTCTCTAAGTGCAGCTTTAGCTGCAGCATCGGCTTTCTCATTCCCAGGGATTCCCATGTGTCCAGGAATCCAGACAAAGGATACATCCACTTCCCTAGCTTTCAGAAGCAAAAGGGATGAATGAATGCCCTGTACTAATGGGTCCATGTTGAATGTTTTGGAGATCATCTGAAGGGCACTGAGCGAGTCTGTGCAAATTAGGAATGAGGAGTTCCTGGAGTTGATAAGTTCTACTGCCTTCTTGATTGCAAATAGTTCTGCAGTATAGATACTGCAGAAAGGGTGTAATTTTATCTGTATGGATCCAAAAGGCTCTGCTACAATAGAGCAGCCACAGGCTATCTCAGATTTCGAACCATCTGTGTATATGGCAGTACAGTTAGTATGAGCCTCTAGAATTTCCTGAAAGCCCCTTTTGAATGCTCAAGGATGGGTATCCTCTTTGGGGTTCCTGGTCCAGATCGTAAATGATTTTTGGTGTGGGAATCTGCCAAGGTGGGAATTTTGGGAAGCCAGCAGGATACAGCTTTGGCAATTGAATACCTGTGTCATTGATAAAATTCAAAAAGCGTATTCCTAGGGGAAGAGTTGCCCGAGGTCGTCTATAAAACAATTCTTTAAAATTTGGTTTAAAAAGCAGACTGTAGCAGGGATGGTTCTTTGAAGATAAAATTTTACTTACATAGTTGCCCATTAAAATATCCCTGCGAGTTTCTAGAGGTGGCTCCCCAAATTCAGCATAAATGCTGACTACTGGGCTGGTTCTGTATGCACCTGTTGCCAGTCTTAGTCCATAGTTGTGGGTGGAGTTTAGAGGGCGCATATATGAACTCCGTGCAGAAGCATATATAAAAGAGCCATAGTCAAGCTTTGACCGTATCAGTGCCCTGTAAAGAAGAAGCATTGATCTACGGTCTGCACCCCATCTACTACTGCTTAAAAAACGTAAAATATTCAAGGTCCTTTGGCTTTTATTTTTCAAGAAGTTTATGTGAGACTTCCAGTTCAGTTTTCTATCTAAAAACATTCCCAAAAATTTAACATCTTCCACGAAGGGCAAAGTGATATTCCCAAGTTTCAAGATTGGGTTTGGGTAGATTCCTCTCAGCCTGGAAAAATGGACACACTTCGTCTTCTCACGAGAGAAAACAAACCCTGTAGTGTGTGACCAGTGCTGGAGTTTATTCAGAGTCAGCTGGATTTGTCTCTCAGCAGAAGATAGCTTAGAGGACCTGCAAAATATTGCAATATCGTCTGCAAATAAGGAGGCATGAACGGGGCTTTTGATACAGTCCGCCACATCATTTATTGCTATGGCAAACAGTGTCACGCTAAGTACTGAGCCTTGAGGGACTCCGTTTTCTTGAACATGAATCCTTGAAAGTTGGTCGCCTATCCGTACTCTAAATAACCGTTTCCTTAGAAAGTTGGATATAAAGATGGGTAAGTTTCCATGGAAATTCCATTCATGTAGCGTTTTTAAGATTTTGAAGCGCCATATCCTGTCATAGGCTTTTTCAATGTCAAAGAAGACACCTATTACATGCTGGTGGTGAAGAAATGCTTCCTGGAGTAAGTGTTCTATTTGCACCAGATGGTCAATAGTAGACCTGCCCTGTCGGAAACCACACTGCATATTGCAAAGAAGGTTGCGGTTTTCGAGACACCAGATTAGCCTTCTATTCACCATTCTTTCCATTAGCTTGCAAAGACAGCTTGTTAAAGAAATTGGACGGTAATTTGATGGTGAAGACTTGTCCTTTCCTTGTTTAGGAATGGGCACTATAAGTGATTCGCTCCAACTTTCAGGGAATTCTCCTTCCTCCCAGACTTGGTTGAGGGTCTTCAGGAGTTCCCTCTCTGTTTCTTCTGAAAGGTTCCTTAGGAAGGCGTTATGTATAAGATCACTTCCTGGTGAGGTGTCTTTCGAGTCTTGTATGGCCAGTTTCAATTCTTGGAATGTGAATGGTTCATTATAAGGGGCAGTTTGTCTTGAGTTTCTGAAATTCAGGATTCTACCTTCTGAGCGACGTTTATAGGCTTTGAAGGGAGGTTGGTAATTATCTGTACTGCTGGAAATTTCGTAGTGTTTTGCAAAGGTATCTGCTAGTTTGGCAGGAGATGTGATGACATTGCCATTTATCTTTAGTGCAGAGGGATTGCAGTGGTTACTGCCCATTATAGATTTCACTTTGTCCCATACTTTCTTGATAGGTGTTCGGTGGTTGATTGAAGAGGTGTATTTAATCCAGGAGGCCTTTTTAGCCTCTTTTATTACTTTCCTTGCTTTTGCCCTAAGCTGTCTGAAGGATGATAGGTTCCGTGCAGTCGGGTACATTTTGAAGATGTGGAGGGCTTTTTTCCTCTTTCGAATTGCAACTGCACAGTCATCATTCCACCATGGAACTGGAGGTCGATGGGGGTTTCCACGGGATATTGGTATGTTTTCCTCAGCAGTTGTAATGATACTTGTAGTTAGAGCCTCGATGTTGTGCAGTGCTCCTATGCTAGGGTCATATTTCAATTTTATCATTTCCTTAAAGTTTTGCCAGTCAGCTTTCTTTAGAATCCATCTTTTGGGAGAATAAAAATTGTGACATTGCTTTCCCGTTTTCTTGATAAGCAAGGGAAAGTGGTCACTACCACAGACGTCATTATGCACAGACATGCTAAAAAGTGGTGCAATGGTACTAGTACAAATCACTAGATCAATTGATGAATAGCTTCCATTAAAAGCATTAAAATGAGTTTTTTCTTTGTCATTCATTAAAATCAGGTTAAAATCATTGAAAAGGTTTTCTAGAAGTCGTCCTCGGCCATTGTTATCTGCCATTGAATCACCCCAGAGGGTATTGTGGGCGTTAAAATCACCCAGAAGTACAAATGGCCTCGGTAGCTGCCTGACTAAGTCCTCAAGGCTCAGTCTGTTGACTGGAGCCCACTCTGGGAGGTATACATTACAAAAAGTAATTGGCTCTGGAGTAGCAATAGTGACAGCTATGGCCTGAAGGGATGTCTGCAATGCCACCCGGGAAGTGTAAAGGGCTTCCCGAGTGAATACAGCAACTCCACCGCGAGCTCTGTCACCAGTGTTGTCATCATTTCTAAAAGTGTTAAAACCATTAAAATGAACCTGATTAGTATTTTTAAAACGAGTCTCCTGTATAAAAAGGCAAGAAGGATTTAGATCCCTTACCAGGATCTTAACCTCTTCTAGGTGTGTGTAAAATCCATTGCAGTTCCACTGTATTAAAAGCATAAAAATGAATAAACGAATAAAATATGCAAAATAAATAAATAAATAAATAAGGGTTTTAACATTAGAATCTTAAGATCCATCAGAAGTTGGATCCGTGTCTGAATTTATCTTTTAGTTTTGACTTTCGTCCCTTTTCTCCGTTCCAAGAGCACCTTCTGGAGTTCTGACTCGGAGACACTCTCGTCTTCCTCCATGTTGGAGTCAGAGGCTCTACTGGAAGATATTTGTAATTTTACATTTTGAACCTCCTGTCTATGAGGTTTCCCTTCCTTCTGTTCCAGGAGCAACCTCTGGTGGTCTGTCTCTGACAGACTCCCATCTTCCTCCATGTTGGAGTCAGAGGCTCTACTAGAAGGAATTTGTGAGGGAGATTTCTCCTTCCTGGGAGGAGGCTGTAAAGCAGCAAGAGGTTTTGGATTTTGAACCTCCTTTCTCGGAGGTTGACTTTTTCCGGGTTTTTTCCCTTCACCTGTAATCTGCGATATATCTTTATTTTTCTTTTCTGTCACTTTGGACTTATTCTCTGGGGGATCAGTTTGGCAAGACACAGTCATCTTTTTAACAGGTGTAATGGCTACACTTGCAAATGACCTTGAGAAAGTGGGACACATTAATTGTCTGAATTTTCTCCTGGCCTTATTATACGGAATTTTATCCGTGACCTTAATTTCCATTATTTTTTTCTCCTCTTGCAGCTTTGGACAGTCTCGTGCATAGACAGGGTGACTACCATTACAGTTGCTGCAAAGAGGTGGACTGGTACACGGCTCCCCTTCGTGCTTGTCCTTTGCGCATTTTGGGCAGGTGGGCTTGCCCTTGCATGACTGGGCAGTGTGCCCATATAAATTGCACTGGTAACAGCGCAAAGGACTGGGGATAAATGGCCTTACCGAGCATGCTTCGTATCCAACAAAAACTTTCTCTGGAGTCTTTTCCAATTCGAAGGTGAGTATGACCGATGTTGTCTTCACTATTTCACCATTTTGCCTCTTAGTGAGTCTGCGGCAAGAGATGACTCCCTGGGATGCCATCTCTTTCGCTATCTCTTCTTCTAAGACATACAATAGGTCGAAACAGGATATGACTCCCTGGCAGGTGTTAAGCCGTTTATGGATTTCTACTTTCACAGGAATGTCATGCAGCATTCTCATTGCCTGGAGTATGTTGCTCTGCCTATCATCCGCCGTTTTTATCAGCAAAGTGCCGTCCCTCAGCTTCTTGACCGATTCAAGGTTTCCTGGGACAAGATTGGAAAGCACTTTGTGAATCAAGAAGGGGGACACCTTGGTGAGATTTTCGCCTTCTTTTTCACTTTTTACTAAAAGGTACTTTCTGCATTTTTCTACTGGTTCTCGCCCGCCCATTCCTGAGCGGGGTCTTTTTGGTGGAGGAGGGTTAGGATGCATATGATGCATAATAAAATTCATCCCCTGAGCTCCCCACCCACCATGGAGCCACACAAACTGGGACGCCGCATCGCAAACCGATACGGTCGCCAGGGCTACCCAGGGGATATAGCGCCCAGGATGCCGCAGAACAGACTGGGAATGGCCTCCGGGACGGCGGTGGCTCCTCCAAACCACACCCCCCCACTGGCCTCCACCAGAATGGTGCGTGCATCCCAAGCACTCGCACAGGACTGACGTACGCTAGAAAGGATTTTATCCCCAGCCATCAGTAGCTGATTGGCCAAGGTGTGCTATTCCCTGGCCTTCCATTTACAGTGAATTCGGGGCCAAAGAGGTGTGTTGTGCCAGATAGTATAAGAAGTCCATTTGGACTTGAAGTGCATCAGCAGCTATTCTGCTTGTGGTTGGCACTCAACCTCCAGGACACCCATCTCCTCCTTACGGGTCTCCACGCACGGCAAACACGTGGGTGAATCCTTGGTCAGCTGGCATGACCTCACACAGACAGTTGATTCACAAAAACTGCCCGGACTCAGCCCTTGCTGATCGAGGGGTTTGTTCTCGGGGTTTTCTCCCCGCCCAATTAGTCGCCTCTTACGACAGGCCGGGATGCCGCGGGAGTATTCTCCATCCCCCTACCCGCAGGGGTAATTATAAGAATATTTTCAATTCAATTTATTTTTTGAGGACCCTCTCTATATGATGCCGACTTGAAATTAGTGTTATCAATATGCTTGCAGTATGCAAGCAACATTTTACTCATAAATATACGAGGCTGCCGCTAGCTGTAAAGATATGTTTCTCACTCGGGATCCCGTATCAAACTGGGAACTCAGTGAGATGATACAGTTACAGAGTTTGGTTACAGGATGCAAGTTTAACTCGTATCGCCGTAGCGTATCAGCCACTTGCAACGCCACGATGTTACGATACGGGGATACGCTACAAGTGTGGATCCACTTTAATACGATCACTTAATTACCCATTTCAACAACAGCACTCGATATAACTCACGATGTAAACAAAGTTGCGCATTATACCCATTCCCTTCAAAACAATACAATTATCTGTTACACAATCATTCCGCTCAGAAATTGCACGCGCGAATTAATGCTGCATCTTATTGCGCAATTAATTGCGCAATTGCCTAGTGTAAAAACGGACTTAACACCCAGAACTTCATTTTTCACTTAAGCAGACGAGGCTAAGGTTAAACAATCAAAATTTTACTTTGGTACAGAAAGCTCACTGATACAAAAGGTAAAGTGTGACAATGTAAGAACATTAAACATTTTTACTGAAATAAAAATAAGTTAAATATTAATATTTTAGCTATGCGATGAATAATAGGTATTTCAACTAACATTTCTGAATCATTATCTATTCGTTTTTGTTGTTCAAATCGAATAATTCTTTTCAAATAATGTATTCCAAAAATCATCTTTAGAGCTGTATTTGATTTTAAATTAATTTATTCCATGTAGCCCATGAATTTTTCAAAAAAAGATGCCTATTTAGGAATTCTTCACATCTTGTGAGGATGAATTGAAGGCAGAATGTCAAATTTGCTGCTTCAAAATTTCCCAGAGAGAAACACCAAAATCCTTCACAACAACATCAATGATTAACAATCTTCGAACAAGGTATAATTAGGAGTACAATGAGTATAAGAAAAGAAGAAGGATTTAGAGAAAGATGAGGCACCTAAAATACATTGTGCTCTTGCTAATCTACCCTCAAAACAGCAAGCATTACAAGAATGCTTCAATAAGGCTATTCCTTATAGTTCTGAATCAGTTGAGGCAAAAAAATTAAACAGAATGCTTGCTGAAATGATAGCAATAGATTGCCAGCCATTTTCAATAGTTGAAGATGAAGGATTTTTAGATTTGCACAAGATATGAATCCCAGATACAAAGTTCCTTCTAGAAGACATGTAATAGAAAAAATTATTCCTGAGGTATATTCTGCTGTGCTCAAAACGATAAATGAAAAAATTAAATGTACTACAAGTATATCTGGTACAACAGACATTTGGACATGCAGAAACAGCCAGAAATCTTTTTTGAGTTTGACAGCACAATGGATTGACAATGAATTTAACCATGATTCTGCTTTACTAGCGTGCCGAGAATTCTTGGAACTCATACAGCTAACAACATAGTAAAACTGATTGAAGAAATACTGAAAGAAAGGCAAATCATTAAAGAAAAATGTCATGCAATTGTCAATGATAATGGAGCAAACATGGTGAAGGCTATGAGTAATCTAAGAATTACAAGCATTAAATGCTTTGTTCACACCCTTCAGTTATGTGTTCACAGAGCAATTTTAGCACATCGCAACATAACAGAATTACTTGATATGATCAGAAAGATAGTAGGTCACTTCCATCATTCATCCAATGACAAACTACGGGAAATACAACAGATTTTGGAACTGCCATGTCATTCACTTTTACAGGACGTTCAAACAAGATGGAATAGCAGCTATTACTTGTTAAAAAGGCTGCTTGAACAGGAGAAAGCAATCATATTGTTTTTCGCTGATAACAATATCAACATAACAGGCCTTACTAATGATCCTTGGTTGCTTGCAGAGAAAGCAGTTTGTTTATTGGAACCTGCTGAGGAGGTTACAAAACTCATGTGCCAAGAGAATGCAAGTATTTCTTGTATGATACCTGCTGACAAGATACTTCTGGCATTCTACTCAAGGGAAGGTTCTGAAATTGGTTTGCATTCAATGAAAGCTGAGATGCAGATGGAAATTCAGAAACGATTTTGTCACCTTGAAAGCCAATTACATAACTCCATTGCCACGTTTGTAGATCCTAGGTTTAAGGATAAATTTTTTACAAGTGATGAAATTATGCACCAAGTGCATGCAAAGATAGTAGAACTAAAGAATATGAATGAGGACTCAGTTAAATCTTTTTTCTGGAAATGTGCAGATAACAACTCCATCAAGCAGAGCACAAAGCTTCAACAAATGGAATTGCTTCAATGAAATGGCTTCAACTTCAACATTTGCCAGATCCCCAGCTTCAGAAGTTGAAGAGGAAATAAGACTTAAGTCAGCCACTATTAGAGAGGAAAGAATGCCCAACAAATTGGTGGCAACATCACCACCAGCAGTACCCTATACTAGCAGAGATTTCCAAAAAATACCTATCACCACCACCAACCTCTGTGGAAAGTGAACGTTTATTCAGCATTGCAAATCTGCAGTACAGTGACCCCAGGAGTAATCTGGCTGCAAATAATGCAGAAAAATTATTGTTTCTTCACTACAATCTTAAACTTATAAAATTTGATTACTAATTATTAAATAAAATGTTTTTAAGATATCTTATTTTTCTTGTATTCTATAAATTATTTCGATGGGGTAATATTCAGCTTCGGCCGAATGCAGATTTTAAAATTCGGCTGTTTGGTATTTGGCGAAAAAGAGTATTTGGTGCATCTCTACTTCTACCCCACAGGACATAGAGATACAGGAGATGATTCCTCGTCAATTCCTGAAAGATACCAACATTAGAGATGATGATGGTGAGATGGATGTACTGGTAAGTACACCACGGGTAGAATGATGTTTTAAGTAAACGTTATGTTAATGCAAGTAATCAAATAAAGATTAACTTAATCCTTTTTGTTCGTGTTGAATTCAGTCATTGCAATATTTAATCACATAATGCTCATTTCATACATTTAGGAAGTGAGTATCATCGAAGAAGGTAATGTTGAAGGTGATGAAGTTCTGCCCAGCACCAGGTAATGTTCCAAAATTGGACATATTTAAGTAAACATTACGTTAACTCACAAGATTTTTTAATATTTGTAGGCAAAATTCACTATTATGAGAACTAAAAGTTTGAGGAAATTTGTCACAGCAACAGCATAAGTGCTCAACCAGTGAAATCAACTGATACAAAGGTCGAGACTACTCTAAAAAAGTATGAAATTATTTATTTTTACCTTTCCTGCTTGCTTGGTATTAAGAGTTACATAAATCTGTTTCATAATTACTACTTTTGAAAGCCAAATTGTAGGATCATTTCCATGAATGACTTCATCCATCATTATTAACACATTACAATGGACCCATTTTTTTTACAAGCATTTAAATCATTTCAGGGAAAGAACCATGGAAAAGAAAAGGATGACGTCCTCTGAGGAGGCCATGCTTACTATTTAGAGAGAAAAAATAATGGAGCAGAGAGAGCAAATGAAAAGGAAAATGGAGGAGGAGTTTCATGCATTAATGCTAGCTCAATTAAAGGATGAGGCAGAAATTAGAAGGGTGGAATTATCCACTAGAAAGTTAAAGGAAATGTATTGGCAAAATAAATTGAACAGTTTGGCATAATTAAAGTATATTTATCATATTTCCATGCATTTATTTATTTTCAAAATATTTTCTTATGAACATTTTTCTATGGAAGCTGCCCCTTCCTATGGCTTAATCATTGAGCAGTGTATCTTCTTCATTCATATAATCTAAATTAATATCATTATCGACAGAATCTGAAAACATAAATTGTCAGTTAAAGGTTGAACAAGGAGTGAAAAATTGTGACATGACTGGGACTGTCCCAGTCATGTCACAATGGGGTTGGGTTTAAGGCGCACGCTTCCTCCTGCTAAGTAAAATTTCATCATGAAGTTCTTCCTTGTCAGTTAAATTTCATTTGTTATTTATAATTCCTGTAATGGATTTTGTGTCAATTAGCTATTTTGCTTACTGTCATGAATGAAATCTACTAAGAAATGAAGATGTGTAAAATAACAGGAGAGTCAAGGGATAAAATAGTTCTGTTTACCGACAATATGATAATTAAGAGACACAGAAATCTCATCTATACATATAAAAATGAATGTGTGTCTGTCTGTACTCGATAGATTCAAAAACCATACATCCAATCGTCGTGAAAATTTGGGAAATTATTAGGTGTATCCCCGGGAAGGTTTTTTTAATCAGAATACTCAGTTCGACTTCAGAAGGGAAAAACTGTACCCATAAAAAATACATGTAAACTTCGATTTTATCACTTGCATGCTTCCTTTCTTTTGCAAAATTAAATTAGAAATAACCAACGTATGGATTTAAAAGTAGCACCAAAAGAAGGGAAATTGAATAAAGTTTCTTATTTCTTATAAAATATAGTTTACAATCAGAAATTACGAGAATTTGAATAATTAGATGATAACTTCGATGAATTTTGAGGCTATAAACAAACTATTCCTCAGTTACGACGAATGCGATTGTTGAATTTTCTCATAAGAACACATTGAGAATTTATTCCAGTATTCAAATGATGTTTGTTTATAGCAACGTAAATATTTAAGTATATTATAGTGGAGTAAACAGTTTTTGATATTTAATGAAAATTATATTTTGATAAATTCAAGAGATTGTATGTACTGCACAACTTGGCGAGTTGATGACGTTACCGACTTTAATTACAAATGTCATCTATTTTCAACATTTCTATTTAATTTATATCTTTGATGAGATTGAATTTCATTTTTAGGTCTTCTTCAGTTGAATGTGTGTTCTCTTTGAGATTCGCGAGATGCAAAGTGTAGAGTAGCACATAATTTAGCATATCTTACTCCGAACTGAAAAGGTACTGTGATATTACATTTTCTTACATACCGAATGAAAGTAATGTAGATAGTATATATGATTTCATTATAATAGCCTTGTAACGCGAATAGCTGCCTGCCATTCAAATTGCGAATGGATTTTCTACGGGAAGAATAGAAGTACGATACATAAATTGATCCCATTTGTGCTGAATTTATATTTTTTCAATTATTGTTTAAATATTACAAATTACACTAAAATTTAAAATATTTTAAATACATAAATTGTATTTCTTTTAAGATTTCAACAAATCAATTTAAATTACAAATAAGAACATTAATGCATTTGACGTTTGATTTTTCACCAGCAAATTCTAATAAATACAAAATTGCAGTCACAAAACTTTTGTAATTATTAATATGAGAATAAATTATTAATATGTGAATAAATAAAAATATTATTAATTTCTAGCTGAAGAAAATAATTGGAAGTACGTTTTATTTAACCCTATAATTATGCCACCAAAGCGAAGTGCCATTGGTCGATCAACAAATCAAGCAAAAAGGAGAAGAGAAGAACGATCATTAGAAACGAGTGAACAGAGGCAAGCAAGGCAGCAAAGGAATCAAATTCGCAGGACACAGACAATACATTATGATTTGAATTTATAAGGTTTCAATTACAATCCCCTTCACAATTACAGCCTTAACCCAAGTGTAATTATTGGAAAAATGGATAAAAAGTGTGCGTATTGTAGTGCTCAAAAATTTAAAAATGAAACACCAGGTATGTGCTGTGCAGGTGGAAAAGTAAAGTTACCAGACTTGCGTTTACCACCTAAACCATTATTAACTTTAGTATCAGGTGAAACAAGTCAGTCAAAACATTTTTTGAAAAATATACGCAAGTACAATTCATGCTTCCAAATGACATCGTTCGGAGCAACGGATATCGTTAGTGCAAATTATATGCCAACATGTCAGTTGATGAAGTAGAGAGTAGAGTAGAAGGAAAAGGAAAGAGACTGCGCTCTCAGAGCCCAGTAAAAATGGTGGTTAAAGCTAATGAGGCCAAAATATCTGTGCCAAGATATCTAATAGTTAGCAGAACGGATGATGGGAAAAATTTCAACACAACTTCACCATTTGTGGTGGCTAAAGCTTTAAAGAACACTGTGGGAGAAGTAGCTTCAATAAAGAAATTAAGAAACGGAACCTTGCTTGTAGAAACAGCAACATATGCTCAGAGTAAAAAACTCCTTGATCTGAAGTCTCTTGGTCCCTTTGCAGTTAAGGTTAATGCACATCAGAGCCTAAACTACAGCAAAGGTGTTATAAAATGCTTCGAAGTGCAGCACATGGAAGTAGAGGAGTTGTGCTCAGAGCTAGCCACCGAAGGTGTCATAAAAGTAGAAAGGATAATGACGAAAAGGGATGGTGTTCTAAAACCTACTGCCTCCTTAATAATCACCTTCGGAACTCCTCAGTTACCATGTGATGTAAAGGTTGGTTACCAGGTTGAAAAATTAAGGCCATATGTGCCGAATCCAATGCAGTGTTTTAACTGCTTCAGATTCGGACATACCAGGTTCACTTGCAGTCGGGAGAAGATCTGCCCAGACTGTAGCAGTAAGGCCCATGAGGGAACCCAATTTGCTGTCGCAACAGTTTTTAGTCCTTAGGGCCGGATGCCTATGGATAGTCAGAATCATTATTTTTTCGTTCCTAGGATCTTTTTTTCATTTGCTATTTTCATCATAGTATTTGAAGTTCGCTACTGCTTATTTTTGCCAAGGTGTGAAGTTGTCAGACCAGGTCAATCCAGGCCGTTTCATTTCTCGAATCCATTTTTCACTATTTGTTCACATCATAGTTGTTCAAGTTTTCATTAAATCAGTATTGGATTTCATATCGTGTCATTAAGGATGGCTCGAATTGATGAGCTGTTAATTAAAGAGGAGTTGACCTTACAAAGAAATCTTCACATCGAGGAAGCTGCTAGTAGGGTCGAAAGGGATCCCCTTGACATGTAGTAAGTGATGTTATTCAAGGCTATGACAGAAGGAGTAGAAGAATATTTCGATCGATATCCCGATATTATTTCAAAAATTGTTTTGTATAATCGCAAGCAAAATCCTGAACAAGCAGAGCATTATCAAGCCAATATCACTGAATTAGAGGGAAGTACTATAACATTAAGGCAATAATGGCTTCGCATCTTCGTTTGGAAGGATCAGGTTCCTCGAATTTAGGTTCTCCATCTAATGTAGGTGCGTCCACTATGTCAAGAATCATTCTACCCAAGCTGAATTTAACCCTTTAGGTGGGGGTGTCGACTTTAGTCGACAATTTTTTTTTTCCTCTTGAGTGCGGTTGTCGACCATAGTCCACGGGCTATAAAAAACGTTGGACGATAAGGATCCTGCTGAAAATACTTGCATGCCTTTATGACAATCTTCTTTACATTTATAAAGAGAATTTTCTTAAACATTTTGCATAACAACATTATTCTTAGAGAAAATGTAGAAGCACTTTTTTTTCCTCTAATTTTTTAGCAAAATCTGCTCCATTGCATCTAATAAATATTTTTTGTCTCAAAATCACGAGAAAAGAAAGAGAAAACATTTTTTTTTCAAAAACAGAGTGCTCAGCAAAAGGTTTCTATGATAAGTAAACACGATAGAGGAGCGCGCGCATAAGCCGAGATGAGAGCCTCTCAAGCCGGATGAAGTTGGAGCAATAAACTAATCCTTGTGTCCATTCCTCTTGCCAGTTTCTTTTTCGTTTCGCACGCGCACCCTGCATATGTTACCGTTACCCATTCAATGGATGCCACTAAAGTACTATGCTCTTAGAGGAAAGGTTTTACAACCTCAATTGGCTCGTGCCGCCGCCGGCATTGTGCTAGCGGAAGCTAGTTGCCCATCCGTCGGCTGCTGTTTTAGGTGACATCCGAATACTATGTCAGTTTAGCAGCATGTGTTTTTGCAATCCGTCGTATTCCCTGCGGTTTATTACTCACCTTCCATCCTATTGGGCAGTCCTCTTCCACCACTAACACACTGCTCACAGTTGCAGTCTCCGTAGTTAGTTCTCTCCTGCTTTTCGAAGAAGTGGTTTACATTTGCAATTCGAAGCGATTCAACTGTTTTTTTTGGTGTATTTGTGAATATTGCAGCAGTGATATCTAATCGGATATACAATATTATTCCAGTTGAAACGGAGAAAAGCATACGAGGTAAGCCAAGTAATTTTTTTCATAGCAAAATATTATCAGATGCTACGGAATATTTTATATTGGAATTGGTTATTATGATGGATCTTTACTCTACCCCAGAAATGAGCAAGAAAAGGAAGATAGAGGAAACAGAAATAAACATAATTCTCCAAGAATCTGACTCTGAGTATGGATCAGACTTCGACGATGGTGAGTCGGCAGCGTCATCTGATGAAGAAGGAAAAAGGATAGATGTTTCATCCCGTGGCGAGTCCAGCAGTGCATCAGGGTCATACATTTGGAATAGAGTGAACCATTCAGAAGCAACCACTTCTGATTTGAACTCCATTCCGGAATTCTTGGGAACGCCTACTGTGATTGGCTTTGAAAACTTATCCCCGAGTGAGTGTTTTTTGAAGTTTTTCCCGAAGATTATTTTTGACGTCACTGCCAGAGAAACAAATAGATACGCAAAATTTAGGATTGCTGAGATGGGATCCCTTTCACCAAGATCGAGGTTTGCGCTATGGAATGGTGTCTCCGCAGATGAGATTCAAGCTCTCGTAGCCCTTGAAATCGGTATGGGAGTAGTGCAAAAACCCACACTTGCATCTTATTTCCAGGAATCATTTTGGCTCTTCCGAACACCAGGGTTTGGATCTGTATTTTCTAGGGACCAATACCAATTAATTCGTTCCTTCGTACATTTTGTAGATAATAACGATGAAGAGGTTAAATCTGATCGTCTGTACAAAATAAGACCCATTTTAAACATAGTGCAGGATTTGTACACTAAATTCTACAACAGCAATAAGGAACTTTCCGTAGATGAATCTATGGTGAAATTTAAGGGCAGGCTTTTTTTTAAGCAATATCTTCCTTCAAAGCCATCCACAAAATGGGGAATAAAAGTTTGGTCTCTATGTGACTCGCGCACAGGTTTTCTTTTAAAATTACAAGTTTATACAGGGAAAGAAATGCAAAATATACAGGGGGAGGGATTAGCATCGAGGGTAGTAAGTTATCTTACTAATGGTTTTGAAGGAAAGGGTCATATTGTATACATGGATAATTTTTATTCCAGTGTACAATTATATGATTCTCTCAGATTGCAAGATACAGGAGCTTGCGGAACAGTTTGTGCCAATCGAAGAGGTCTCCCTTCAGAATTGAGGACTATTAAAATGAAACGAGGAGAATTGCCTGTGATGTGGGAGACCAGCGATAAGAAAATACTAGCTTGCACTTGGCAAGATACCGCTAAGGTGAATATGCTATCTACGGTAGGAAATTTAGGTGTTGAATCGAGGACTAAGAAAGGAATAAAAAGCGTAATGAAGCCAAATTTAGTGATCGATTATAATAAGTACATGGGTGGGGTCGATAAGTTCGACCAGTTGTGTTCCACTTATCCTTTTAGTAGGAGGAATAAAAAATGGTACCAATGTATTTGGCATTTTTTGATTGAAGTTGCATTGGTAAATTCGTATATATGCTTCAAGATTCAAAATCCCCAAACGAATTTCGACCAACGTAAATTTAGAGAGTCAGTAATAGATGGTCTTTTGCAGGGTTTTGAGAGAAATGTAAGGTCTCGATTAGTTACAAAGTCTCCCACAACATTAAATATAAGACTAAAAGAAAGACATTTCCCTTCACAATATGAGGAAAAGAAACATAAGCCAGACTGTGTTGTGTGTAGTATTCGGCCAGGTCAGTGCAAGAAGAAAGGAAAAGGAGTGTGCAAAAGAAAGCAGACAATTTTTTATTGCAACGAGTGCCTTGAGAAACCTCCATTGTGTGTTATACCATGTTTTAAAAAATATCACACGATTGAAAAGTACAAACATGTTTGCGCTTGCAAATAATTTCTTTATTGTGAAACATAATTTCTCTTCACTTCATTCTTGCTTTCTCTGCATAAAAGATTTCTAAGTACATCAATAATAAGATTCTGTAATATAACTGCTAAATCATATCCTAAAAATAAATCACTGCACCAAAATGTTTACTGGTATTTTCAGTTTTCTTAAGAATCTAGCTGTTAATAATTTTCAAATAAGAAAATTAAGTAAAATTCGTCTATGCGAGGACTTTACGAGTGACTGATAATTGGAGGATAATTACGACATGACTGGGTTTCCGCCTTGATTTAAGTGAAATCGATAAAATGTACATCAGATGATATAAATCGTATTCTATCTAGAGCATTATTGATTACCTTGAATATGCTGAATTATTTTCTTATAAATCAAGTAATTTTAAAGCATTAATTTTGGATTTTTTACAATGGCAATAAGTATAAAATATAAGATATAAATTTCTCAGAAACGCAGCTGTAATGGATTAGGGATGGAGCAAAAATACCTTTGTATACTTCATCACTCTCAATTGCCCGCGTGGTGACTCATTTCGCTTCATCAGTCTTTCCTAAACCGCAAATATATCGTGGTAGATATTGACGAGAGGGTTGCATAAGCACAAGGGAAGCAGCAAAATATCAATGGAAATTGAATTATAAACAACCACTAAGAGATAGCCAAAATAAAATAGGTTAAGGATCATATAAAGATAATTGTTAATAGTCTACAAGCAAAGATTTTATTATGTGCGAAGTAATAAACGAAAAACTCCTATTTTTTAAACTTGTGAGGGATGGTTGCATACCCAATAGGAAAATATGCAAAATAATCTTAAACAAAAGCATATCATTAGCCAAAATAATTAAAAATAGGTGCATAGCTATCATATAAAGAGGTAGGAATCAAAATTTTATCTCATTAAAGAGTTTCATTTTTTCATGGATATTTGACATCTGTAGTGGAATCAAAAAATTTATCCTTAACGCACCTAAAGGGTTAATGAAATTCAATGGGGAACTTCAGAGTTTCTATGATATATTTGAAGCTTTTATTCACACTTCCACAGAAATTTCAGATGTGGAAAAGTTTTTGTACTTAAGGTCGTGTCTTAAAGGAGAAGCATGATCATTAGTGTCCTCTTTGCCTCTTGCCGGCAGAAATTATTCGGTAGCGTTGGAGTCATTAAAGGCAAGCAACAATCAACCTTCTCTGTTAACTAATGCTTATTTGGAGGCACTGTTGGGCTCAAAACCTGTTGATCAAAGGCCTGAACAATTAAGATTGTTTGCAACACAATTTATTAAATACACAGGCCTTCTGAGAGCGATGAGTCATCGTGTAGACGATTGGGCCATACTTCTTTTAATCCAATTGAGAAAGAAGTTGAGCACCGAGTTGACAGAAAAATAGGAGAGGTGGTTTCAGAAGGAGGAATGTCGAGTTTTCATTTTTGGAGCAAAAGGCTTGTGTTTTCAAAGCAGCCAGAAGGGGAGGCTTTATGGGTCTCAGAATGTTGGGATTATGTAATAAGTGAAAACCAAAATCTCATGGTGCCAGTGCCTTAGTGACAAGCACTAATGAACGTCCAACCCCCACGGTTTGAAAATGTGTATTATGTGAAGCGAATCATCTATTATCTTCATGTGGCAAGATGAAGGGATTTGTCTGCTAATGACAGATTTTGTATAACGAAAGATAAACGCCTTTGTTTAGGATGTTTGCAGAGTGGGCATTCAATAAAAAATTGTTGTAGACAAAATCCTTGCCTACATTGCCCTTTTAATCACCATTCATTACTGCATTTCAAAGTGGAAAGCTGCATGATAATTTGTGCTCTAAGAACAGATCATGTAAGTGCAAAAATATGAAAATAGTGGAACAAACAAAATACCTAGGTATTAAAATAGATTACAAACTTAATTGGGAAGATCACAAGATTTATTTGGCATCAATACTAAGAAAACTGGCATACAAATTCATCTACTGAATCAAATACTCAATGTAAAAACATAAAGGGTAATATATTAAGCTTTGGTACAATCTGTAGTTACATACGGTTTTGTGGTCTGGGGAGGAGTAGATGCATTTGTGAAATCCAATTTTATATTAGAAAAACTGATACTAAAAAGAATTATAAAAAATCTGATGTGGCCAGCACATGACTTTCTCCATAAATAAGATGTAAATATTTATATACGACAGTAATTTCGAACTCTATATTCCATCTAAACTTGGGAGAGGAGTGTTTAATTTATATCATATTATCTTTTACGTCACAAACACTATAAATAATGTTTTTCGGGACATGTTCGATGAAAAACGATGAAATGGCCTTTCGCCCCAGTTCCCAGAGCGCCCACAACATACATTATCAGCAACTTCCGGTTTATCAGTATTTCACAAATAACTCCTACACAATCAGTGATACAAAAATATGATTCATACAAAATTTATAGTAAATTATATTTTATAAAACTTTTATAATTAATAGTTTATACCTAAATATAATATTTATGGAGATATTTTGAAAACTGGAAATGAGCTTTGATGAATGAAGCTCGACTTCCGGTTAACCGATTTACCCCAAAAACTAATCAACTCTAACGACACAAACCAAAGTACTATGTATGAAATTTGGTGTTGATCCAACTAATAGTTTTCATGTTAGAGCGCCCACAAAGTACATAATCAGCTACTTCCGGTTTATCAATATTTCACGAATAACTCCTAATCAACCGGTGATACAAAAATATGTTAAATGCAAAAGTTATAGTAAACTTCATTATGTAAAACTTTTATCCTGTATACAATATACCTATATATCATATTTATGGAGATATTTTGAAAACCGGAAATGAGCTTTGATGAATGAAGCTCGACTTCCGGTTGATCGATTTACTCCAAAAACTAATCAAGTCTGACAGCACACACTACAGTGCTATATATGAACTTTGGTATTGTTACGACTAATAGTTTTCATGTTAGAGCGCCCACTATCACACACACACATACACACACACACAGACATCATTCCGAAAATGGTCAAAACGTGTCCTAGGGACCCCAAAACATGTATTTCCGTTGAAATCTCGAAGTCGATTTTTTCATGAAAACAATACTTTCTCTATACTTGTATATGGAGAAAGTAAAAAACAAAACTTTATCCTACAGTAGAATTATTCTAAGAGTTTGATGTCTTGACCTCAAGACAGTTAAATGTATACAATGTGGTTAAATTTCTAAAGGGAAAAGACTATCTATTGAAAACAAACCATTAAACATATGCGACTAGAGAGAAAATCTCTAAAAATGCAGTATTACCTTACTGAAAAAAAAGGAGAACACAGTTACAGTTCTCCTATTCAGTAATTAAGATCTACAATTTATGCTCAAGAATAATACGAGACTTATTGTACAAAAGAAATAATCTTACTAAAAAGGATAAGGTTATTATTCAAAGCTAGGTAAAAGAACATTTCTTTTTTGAAAACCTAAAAAAACGTTTTATAGAATGAATGTGATACCTCATTTCTTAAGTCTTATGTATATACCTTTAGATTACAAATACCTACTAGATTAAAATTATTTTTTCATGTATAAATTATGTATTTATCTTCTTCATATCAAACTATATGTAAATCACAAGACAACAATGCAAAAGTATAACCCAATGTTATGTAAGGACTGTTCTTTGTTATTTCAAAGTCGACGTCTTCTTGGTCTTTTATCCACAAACTTAGTGAAAACACCTACCTTATTATAACCTACTGCTGCTACCTCCCTCACCAGATGATGGCCACTGCGCCAAAACCAGTCGTGAAAGCCCAGTAGTGTGGAAGTTAATTTTTTTATACAACTTAAGAATGTCCTTCCACAAAGTTAGGCTGAATACGATAGAATTTAGCTTTTTTTGAAGTACATTTAACTCTCTTACTGGGTGATAACAGATTCCATCGACTATAATGATAAAAGGTAAATATTCCAAATGCACATTAGCATTAGGATAGCCAAATCTTCAGCATTGAACTGGAATCTTTGGATTAAGTCTAGAATAATTTATCCGTAGTTGTGAATTTTGACATTAAATGCCTACTTAGATAATATAATTTGAAATCATTGGACATTCAATAACAGATAATTGTTTCGTTGTTGAAGCAAATCAATACTGAACTTGTGAATTTAGTGTATCTAATGTAAAGAGATCAATTCACTGCTTACAATTGAGGTTATACAACGTTAACGCAACTAGCGCCATATTTATCTGTTGTATCTGGATATCAGATGGACAAAAATCTAAGCAGAAGTACTTTAACCTACTCAATGGTTGATGATGCCTTGAGTTCAAGGCATGGCTGCTGTTAAGTTTGCTGGCCAATTGCAGAGCCAAGGGATAGATTCTCTTGTTTCCTCAGCGTCTTAGTACCTTTCTAGGCAGTAGTGAAAGTTGTTTGTATGTGGTTTTTGCTTTTTTGGCATAAACAAGCACTTCATTGCTTATATGTGTCCCCATTGTAAGGATAGTCCTGGACTATGCATCGACTATTTTTGGAATAAAATCATGATCAATTTATTTTTTTTGATAAATTGATCCTCTTCTTATGTTTTCATAGATAGCTAATACAGTAAAAGTCCGTTATAATGAGTACGGTATATAACAAGAGTTGCATTATAGCGAGTGATTCTATGGACGTTGTCCGTCCCACAGCAAAAAGGATAGGGAGTTAAGTCCATTATAATGAGTGATCAAATTCTGAGGTATTGTTATAACCAGTGCCATGGTTCTATATTTGTCTTGCAGGTAGCCAGGGGCGTAGCTACCACCGTATCAATTATACAGGGCCCCTGGGCCAAGTATTAGTAGCGATTTGTAAAAAATGATGAGTGAAAGGAAAAGAGATTATCCCAGCGGAGCTACAAAAAGAAAAAGTAAACAGAAAAGGGAGGAGGTCATAAAAAAGTGCCCAAAATTTCTTCATTTATTCAGACACCAGCTCTTTTGAGTGATTTAGATTGAAAAGGTAAGTACTACCCTACCCAACCCATTTATCTTATCTACCTGTAGCGAAGGGTGAATTTTGTTTTTAGGGTTCCGTACCTCAAAACGAAAAAAACGAAACTCTTACTTACCAATAGGATCAATTTGTTGTCTGTTTGTCCTTCAGTACATATCATAAATTGCGTGTTCAGACGTACGCGAGCTCGGGTTGTGTTCGTTTTGTATGGCCACGCGCCGCGTTCCCATCACACGCGGGTGTAACGCATGGGCTGTGCGCAGGTGATTTTGTACTAACACACGCACAACCCACGTAAAGCCTGTGTACGTCTGAACACTCTCTAACCGTGACCTTACGTAAAGTAATTTATTTAACATATATTTTTGAAATTTATCAAAACATTCGCTTTTATTTTTTAACAATTATATTTTCAGATTCTTCTGAAGCACATTCTTCATCAGATGTCCATCTGGAAATAGAAGAAACCCAAGCGTATTCTCCATAGGATGTCCATCCGGAAATAGAAGAAACCCAAGCACATTCTCCATTGGATGTCCATCCAGAAATAGAAGAAACCCAAGCACATTCTTCATCAGATGTCCATCAGGAAATAGAAGAAACCCAAATCGACGATTCTAAGATATCTGAAGATTGTAATATAGTTTCATCAGATAGAGGAAATTTTGGTGACAGTCCAACTGAATGCTAAAAATAATTTTTAAATTGGGTCCATTTAAACCACAAGGACCATTTCTAAAAGATTCAGAAAGTAACAGACCTTTTTCGGCCTATTATTATTCACATTTCAATAAGGCAGGCAAAAAAATTCCAAGACCATGGTTACGTTATTCTAATGTTTTAAACAAACCATATTGCCACTTCTGTTGGTTATTAGCAGATCATCAAAGCAAATCGTACTCCTCTGCATGGGTTAATGGTGTTTCCATTAGAAGTAATTTTACGCAAACTATACTTGGCCATGAAAAGTCACAGCAGCATATTAATGCATCCCTATCTTATAATAATTGGTTACAAGGAAATACCATCGATACTCTATTGCAAAGTGAAATCAGTAGTAAAATTACATTATGGAGAGATGTATTGCATCGTATAATTAATGTTATAATTACTTTAGCATCTTGTAATCTACATTTAAGAGGCCATGATTCTGATTCTGGAAATTTTATGGCAATTTTACGTTTGGTATCTAATTATGATGCAACTTTAATAGAACTTCTTCTAAAACCAAAAGGCAAAATAAATTATTTAAGCCCTACGATTCAAAATGAAATTATTAATTTGCTTGGTACTGCAGTTAGGAACAATATCTCAGAAATTAAAAAAGCTCCATTTCTGACAATAATTCTAGATACAGCACAAGACTTGTCAAAAATTGACCAACTTTCTGTAGTTTTTCGATACATCTCGATCACAGAAAATGATGATAATGTGCCTAAAGAATTAAAAATCTGTGAGTCCTTTTTGGGGTTTACAGTAGTATCCAATTGCAGTGCTGAAGGACTTAAAACAGAAATTTTAAATATGATTAAAGAATATGGAATTGATTTGACTAAATGTAGAGGACAGGGTTACGATGGAGCAAATGTTATGTTGGGTGTTTATGGAAGATTACAAACCCTAATAAAAGAGCATGCTCCGAATGCCGATTATGTTCATTGTGCTGCACACACATTAAATATAGTTTCTAGTCAGCAGTTTGAATCGAGTTTCCATTTTATTGTCATCCACCTGTGAGATTTGTTTTCAATCAAAACTTGGCACCAAATGGGAGGAGATATAAGAGATAAAAGCAGAGCTGTTTTGGATTTCCAGGGTACCTTCTCCCTCGTGCCACAGTCATTAAGTCATGAAGCGTTTGAATGAAAAATATCTTGAGAAAGAAATTTCATATGAATTAGGGGTGCCTTTCCACATAATAATCATCGCTCTTCATCAGTCGATCATTAGATGCAAATTTGTTCAGAAGAGCTTTCTAATAACTGAGTTTCTTGGTGATGGAGAGTAACACTGGGTTTGTGCCCAAATGCTATAGAACAGTGTCCAGCATATTGGACAAAAACTGCAGCTTTGATGATTTCGTAGCGGTAGACGCGGAAACTGCTGTTTGTGGTTTGCTGACAGACGATCAATTAATAGAGCAGCAAAAGAATGACAACAGCGAATCGTCAGATATCGAGAGTATGCAAGAAGATTCTTTTAAAATCCCTAGTAGCGAGTCCCTCTCGCAAGCATTAGGGGTTCTTAATTCTTTATATATAGCTATTAACGCCTCAGTGGGCGATTTAACTACTTTAAAGCATGTTGAAGATTTTGTCACCAAACACTGTTCTTATAACTTTAAACAGACAAGAATAGATTCAATTTTAAAGTTATTACTTTTTTTATGTACAGTGAGACTGAGAAATCAGGTTTTTACACCATTATATGTTTACTAATTATTGTAAAGTTCTTATAACTTCTGTTAAGGTTAATTAATTCTTACTTTCAATGTTTCTGAAAAAGTGAATTAATCATAAAGTTCAGCATTTCGGGAAATAATTAATACTTACTTAACTAAAGGATGCAAGTACGTACCAGCAGGTGGCCATCAATTGTAATATTGCTTTGTTACAATGTTTCAAATAAAATCCATTATGTTCTTCCATAGTTTATTTGATTCTCTTTTCCTAAAAATAGACAGTATTACAAGAAAAACGTTTTTTCTCGGTTCCCTCAATTAACGTATCGGAAGTGAAGGGTGACATGGCTTTGAAGGGTAGGAGTTGAACGGGGAGGTATCTGTTTGTGCCTGGAGGATAGGAGAGGAAAGATGAAAGCTGCAGTGCGGGAAGACCATACACATACAATGTATGAGAGAAGAGGAGAAGGAATTCTGTTCTTACCAGCTGCATTGAAGAATTGACAGCACCGGAGAAAAACTTGTGCCTAACAAGCATGACTCTCGTAACTACTACTCAAAATTCCATAAATTTTCATTTTCTTCCTACGGCATCTCCTCATCAAGGTGGTCTATGGGAGAGTGCAATCAAAAACGTGAAACACCATCTTTTGAGAGTAACAGGAAAACATATTCTTACTTTAGAAGAATTCATTACTCTCGCAACAAAGACTGAGGCCATGTTAGACTCACGCTCCCTTACGCCACTTTCACCTGATCTGATTTTAAGTGTCAGCCCTAACTCCTGGTCATTTTTTGATTGGAGCCCTGCTAGTTGCCTTGCCACAAGATGACTAATCAGGTATTCCACATAACCATCTAACTTGCTGGAAACTAGTTGAAGCTCTATTCCAACGCATATGGAAACGTTGGCATCTGGAGTACCTCCATACCCTTCAACAGAGGACTAAGGGGACACTTTGGAAGGAAAACCTGAAGATTGGAGACCTAGTTTTAGTGCACAAATACCAATCGCTGCCACTTTCCTAGTGCTTACACTGTTTCACTGCCACATCTCCCGGTAAAGATGGTGTTGTCCGAGTGGTCCAACTCCGTGCCCCTAGCGGTACCTTCACCCACCCATCTGTGAAATTGTTCCCCCTACCACTCAAGATTTAGCTATGCATTTGAAATGATAAATTGATAAATACTATGTTAATGTACTTATATTGATGAATTCTATGTAAATTTAATTATTCCTTACGTCATATTTTGGTTAAGTTTTTCTCTTCTTGAACAGGTTTGTTCAAGGGGGGGAGGGGGGGGGAGCAGTATGTTCAGTGCCAACTGAACCAGTGTTGTTTTGTTTTTGACATTGTCATTTAGGAAAGGATATTAATGTGAAACACAATTGTTGGGCCTTTATCAAGATATAGTCTAGGCGATAGACAACAGAGATACAGTTGATGCAGTGATGATAGATTTTGCAAAAGCATTTGATAAAGTCCTGAATGACATACTCATGGCCAAACAGGAGAAGCTAGATATTGATTAAAGAGTAGTCAGTTGGGTTAGAAATTTCCTCAGTAATAGAATGCAAAAGGTTAGAATCAGTGGGGTATATTCAGAAGATATAGAAGTAACACCTTGAATTCATCAAGGAAGTGTTATAGGACCTTTACTTTATCTCATATACGTGAACGATCTTCCATTGAATATCAAATCAAATATTCGTTTGTTTGCAGATGACTGCATTCTATACAGAAAGATTAGGAACAACGAAGATAGGGAAATACTGCAGCAAGACTTAATTTCAATGGAAGAAGGGGTAGAAAAGAATAGTATGAGTATTTAAAATTGCATGAGTAGGTATGTCACCTTTACAAATAAGAGGTCGCCTTGTTGTCACAATTATCATCTGAACGGTGAAATAATAAAAAATTCTGAGCATTGCAAATACTTAGGAGTCTTGATAAAAAAATCGCAATTGGGAAAAACACCTTAATTTAATTGTAGTGAAGGCATCTAAAATGTTCCATTATGTGATGAGGAATTTTAAAGGCAATAGCAGGGAAGCAAAAGAAAGGGGACATACATCACTTGTAAGACCGATTCTTGAATACGCGACAGCCGTGTAGGATCCATATCAATGTTGTCGATCAAAGAAAATAGAAAAATTACATAGGAAAGCAGCTAAACATGTAATGGGCAGATTTAGAAAATCAGACAGTGTCACAGAAATGTTAGACTCTTGGGTGGGAAATGTTAGAGAAAAGGAGAAAAATAAATCAACTAGGCTGTATTAACAACATAATTTCAGGTGAAAATGGTTGGGAAACTTTTAAAAAGGCTATGGAGAAACCAGAATTCCGCAGGAAAGATAACCATGAATTTAAAATTAAACCTCGGCGGCAAAGAACTGACATCGCCAAATATTCTTTTCTTAAATGAGGCATTTCAGAATGGAATAAGTTACCTGAATCGCTCTTAAGCCCCTTGCCTAAAATATAAAATCTTTTTAAAAAATGTTTTCATAACTTGTAGTAGATTTATAGAATGCAAGGGGATTTTAGTAATGTAAATTTCTGGAGGAAGTGAGGGATTGCTTGGCAGGGTGATGTACAGTGAGGTTTTACCCTGGGACCGCTAATAACAAATTGGTAGTAGTAGTATTAAGGGTTATAAGGTGCCTCGACAGCAAAGGTCATGTAGCACTGTATACAAAGGATATATATGTATCATGGTATTATTATATTTTAAACAAAGATAAATACATAAATAGGTACTTATTTTCCCAACTAATGCCCTGTTGCTCAAATTCAGAGTTTATCAAGCAGTCTGATTTGTTTTAGAAGAGATAAAACTATGGAAATTCGGTCACTATCATCTCCAACGATCGAGGACAAGTCCTTTCTGATCCCTAACATGTTACGTATCCCCTCATATTTCACACACTCTAGCAGGAGGTGCCGAACAGTAAGAAGTGAGTCATTCCATTCTTTTTGCCGCTGCAATATTGCTTTTTTCTTCAGGGAGCTTTTAAGGTCCTGGGCTAGTACCGTATTCCATTCTTTGTCCCACCTTCTCAAGGCTGCCTTTGCTGCTG